>JAHZNE010000741.1:0-26980 GCA_027744055.1 Callyntrura sp. NNG-2020
ATTTTGAAATTCGCTGTCCTTCAAGAGTTATAGCGCGTACGGACGGACGGACGGACGGACGGACGGACGGACGGGGCAAAGGAAATCTAGATACTCCCAGCGGAGGCTGGTCCTAAATAACAAAAGTGTATTATGTTTATGAATGAACATACAGAGAGTACACCTGATTCGTGTGTGTTGTATTTGTATTCGTGTTTTATAGATATTTGTAATTGTTCGCATATACGTATATGATACTGCACACATTCATCATCACAACAAAAGATACGAACTACGAACCATATAGTTCACCAGGATCGGGATCGAGTCGAGAGTGATAGTGATAGATCAGAATAATGTGGTAAGAAGAATGTGCTTTTTAGGCAAAATTTTTAACATGTATTTCATATCATTTTCCTACAGTATTTCAGGAGAGCTATGGGCAATAATGACTTTTTACAAAGATCTTGTGAAGTCATAAATATTTAAAAATTATTAATTGGATTCAGTTTACTTTGTTCGTATTTTTAGATTTTTAAAATGTGATCGAGTGTTGGCGTATATATGTAGTTTAGTTATTCACCAAAGGAGATTAGATTGAGGAACGAAGAAACTTGTGATAGATAACACTGGGTAACAATTTTTACAATGTACAAACGTAAATAGTAAACGTTTAATATTAAAGAATTAAGATGGGACTTGTTTCATAAGAAATAACAGGTGGCAAGGTTATTATGCTCATTCATTAGATTGTGGATATATGTAACTCTTTGTATCTCATAGTCTTAAATCATAAGGTTTGTCGAGAGTGAGAGGAAAATTGTAACATATGATGTAACACTGCATTGGTAATTTTACAAGCTGTTATCCTGCCACCTGTTTTCTATTACTGAAATATATTTGTGTAAAATTGAATAATAATTTTGCAAAATGACTCTGGGAGTGCAACGCTAATGTTGAATATTTGCCTGTCGCGACACGTGACATGAGTAGTCCAAGAGTGAATTTTATTGCTGAAGTTAACACAAGACATTGAATGTTGCTTTCAGACAGGCAGTTGGTCTAAAGGTTTTAAAATGGATCAACAAGTTGAAGCTTCTGAACCCGAAGATGGGGAAATAGTTGAAGAAAGTGAAGGTCTCGCTGTATCTGGCGCAGAAGGCGAATACAATCTCAATGCAGAAAATTTTAAACGGACTTTCAGAGCAAAGAAAATGAGGAATTCTTATCATCGTTCTCGTTCAGATCAGTATCATAGGTCAAAGGGTCCACAAAGATCTCAAGGCAAGGTTGGAAACGGTACTTATTATTCAAAACATGGAACAATCAGTAGAAGTCGCTCTAGAGGATCTCATGGCTACACTGGATATGAAACTCGCTCCAAAAACGCATCTCGAAGTAGACATTCCCCTAGTCCCATCGGAGGTGCACGTCGTCCTAGCATTCAAGGTAGCGTTGATTTAAAACGGTCAACAAGATCTGGTAAAACAAAAAAGTCAAAAAAGCGCAAGGGATTACATAAGAATAAGCGTAGACACGTTCATGATGATGGTGATGGTAATAACAAACTAGAAAAACGAAGACAGAAGCCGCAACGTATGCAGTCGTCAGGTTTGAATTTGTTTATTTTTCGAGTGAATAAATAGAAATGTTTGTTAAATTTTAGGGAGTGTGAAAGTAGTTAGCAAATATCTAAATACAATTATCAGAGAGAAAACAAGTGATTTTGTCTTGTACTCTCAAGTGCTCACTGACGCTGCCTAGGCTTGCCACTTTTGTTGGAATATTCTATCATTTCAATCTATAATTTTTTAAAGTCAAAATTGATTTCAACCCGCATAGTTATTTAGCTTTACTGATAGATCGTTTTACATTACAATTTTCTTACCCAGAATATTTTTGGTTTTATCAATATTATTTGACTATAAAATTCTTATAGAATATTTTAGATTTTTACTTAGTGTTTTTTAACGTTTTAAAATTTGCACAAAAAATATTTTATTTATCGTGAATGAGTTGGATTTTTAGTTGCGTTTTTGTACCGAACCATCAGTTGGACGAAATAGCAATTATACTAACTAGGTAAGTACCTGACATGTCATTTACACCGGATATTCCCACTGGCATGGTATCAAAATATCAATTTCGACATCGATAATACGATTATGAAAAAAAATTGTTGTAAAAACAGTGTTTGATAAATTTAATCAACGTTTGAAATCACGCGACGAACTGCTGGGCGTACGGCATACGTTGTTGTATGTGTATTGCGATGTGTGCATACAAGCTAGCGCCAACTGATGAAAGATTTTAAAAAAATAATTCGTGTTACTGCGCACACCACTAGAAGAGCTGATATTCACAGAACGAAGTATCACCTATAAATATTTACTGTGCTATTACAGTCGATTCGATGACATATTCCTAGCTATAATTAATTTCCCCTTTAATAAGTTTGACCTCATTGTGAGACGTGAATGTAAAATATAAAATCACATTTTTTTTCAAAAGACGTACACATTAGACAAAACTACGCTTGCTTGCATGTACACACACAGCTACACAGTGGTGTTTGCTATACGTCCAGCAGTTCGTCGCGCGATTTCAAACGTTGATTAAAAATATCAAATACTGTTTTTACAACATTTTTTTCATAATCGTGTTTTCGATGTCGAAATTGATATTTTGAGACCAGTGGGAAGCTCCGGTGTAAATGACATGTCAGGTACTTACCTAGTAAGTTTTTCTTGTCACAGTGGTGGGCCCTGCAGAGCTCTGATGTATATGTAGAGATAAAGGGAGTAACCGTGACAAAATGTGGGAAATTGTTATTTTTTAAGACACATTCTTTCTGAATGATATACACGCCAAAGTAATAAGCGTAAATGTGTTGTAAATATTAATTCATTAGAGAAGTATGGCTTCTTCCGACATTCTGCTTGGGGTTTTCATAATGACAAAAATTGATACTCATGTAGAACATAATGGGACCGAGATGCGAGTGGTGGGACCAAATGATACGTCTGGAAGCTTAAAAATGTATGATCAGTGTGAGCTTGCAAGCAAGTGGTCACCCCGAAACCTGGAAGTAAGTGGTCCCCCGAATACCTGGAAGCAAATGGTCACCCGAATACCTGGAAGCAAATGGTCACCCGAATACCTTGAAGCAAATGATCGCCCGGAAACCGTGTAAAGCTGGAAGTATGGAAGTTTAGCTGGAAATCTGGAAGCTTATTTTTTGGCCGGAACCCTGGGAGCTTATTTTTTGGCCGGAACCCTTGGAGCTTATTTTTTGGACGGAACCCTGGGAGCTTATTTTTTCGCCGGACCCCTGGGAGCATATTTTTTGGCCGGAACCCTTGGAGCTTATTTTTTGGACGGAACCCTGGGAGCTTATTTTTTGGCCGGAACCCTGGGAGCTTATTTTTTGGCCGGAACCCTTGGAGCTTATTTTTTGGAAGGATCCCTGGGAGCTTATTTTTTGGCCGGAACCCTTGGAGCTTATTTTTTGGACGGATCCCTGGGAGCTTATTTTTTGGCGAGAACCCTGGAAGTAAGTGGTCCCCCGAATACCTGGAAGCAAATGGTCACCCGAATACCTTGAAGCAAATGATCGCCCGGAAACCGTGTTAAGCTGGAAGTATGGAAGTTTAGCTGGAAATCTGGAAGCTTATTTTTTGGCCGGAACCCTGGGAGCTTATTTTTTGGCCGGAACCCTTGGAGCTTATTTTTTGGACAAGAACCCTGGGAGCTTATTTTTTGGCCGGAACCCTGGGAGCTTATTTTTTGGACGGAACCCTGGGAGCTTATTTTTTGGACGGAACCCTGGGAGCTTATTTTTTGGCGAGAACTCTGGAACCATATTGTTTAGTCGGAAGCTTGGAAGCATATGCTGTTACTTAAAACCGGAAGCTTGGAAGCATATAATTTGACTTGAAGCCAGAAGCCTGGAAGCATATGATTTGACTTGAAGCCGGAAGCCAGAAGCAAATGATTTGGTCTGTAGTCAGAAGCCTGGAAGCATATGATTTGACTTGAAGCCAGAAGCCTGGAAGCATATGATTTGACTTGAAGCCAGAAGCCTGGAAGCAATATGATTTGACTTGAAGCCAGAAGCCTGGAAGCATATGATTTGACTTGAAGCCGGAAGCCAGAAGCAAATGATTTGGTCTGTAGTCAGAAGCCTTGAAGCACTACGTTTGTCCTGAAGCGCTGAAGCATATGATTTTGGTTGAAGCGGGAAGTTTGGAATCATTTGATTTGACTTGAAACTAGAAACGTGCAAGCATGTGATTTGACCGGTAGCCGGAAGCGTTGAAACTTGATTGGCTGGAAACCATAAGCATGGATTCATACGATTTTACTGGAAGCTGGAACCCTGAAAGCAAATAATTGGGCTCGAAGGTAGAAGGAAATCGCTATCTGGAAGCCAAAACCCTTTAGGCAAATGCTATACTATACTATACTCACTTTCTTGTTCTTACTACACTGCTTTATTTGTTTTGTGTTCAACCCGATTGTGTCTTTTAAATGTATACGAATGACTGAGGTTCAGTGAACACTGCTTTCTGTAATGCTCATTCATAATGTGTGTTTCATAATTGGTTGAGAACAACAAACACTTTCACACTCCTGTTTAGTTAACTATTGACATTAAATATCATTAAATTACTGTCTAGTTTACTGTTGACGGCATGTGTGTATATACCTATATCGTAGTTCTGTAATGACAATTACTTTTGTAAATAATTACCTGTATAATATTTAAAAAGTATGTCAAGGTTCGAATTGTAATATAGTAATTACCTTTGCATATTGAATTAATTTCTGCTGTAATTATGAAATGCTCACTATGTTGTACTGCTTACTTCACAATGATGGTAGTAGGCGACAGTTTTGTTTGTAATGAAATGAAGTAAGTAGAAATTGCTTATTTTATCCGCTTTCATTTGAATACTGTCGTCATTAACAAATAATGCCAATTATATTATTTGTGCTAATTATGACAATCTATTTATACTATCAACTGTAGAATTTCGTACAGATGAGGGTGCCAATGTTGATTCCCGACAAGCTTTTGCGGATTCCAGAAGTGAAACCGTCGCAGGCCAGAAGAAGGGTTTCTTGATGAACAAAGTCACACCCACAGGCTCCACATTACTAAGGAATCCGTTTCATTCTTCAAGTAATTTTAATTACACAATATTTTTACTAGAAAAAAACATGAGACGTTTCTTGAAAGTTTAAATACTTTTCTGGTAGGCGGCTTGAACATACCACAGCCGTTGTCATCCAATACAAATGAGACTGAGCCTGTTAGTGACGACGACGGTTCTGTTGAAGTAATACCAGATGAGGAGGTTGCAGCCGGAAAGAAGTCCCCGTTGATTATAACATTGGATACTACGGATACCAGTGATGACGAAGTAGATTTGAAGACAAACGAAAACCTTGATCTACTGAGACAAGCAAAGAATGACGGTTTAAATGAAACGTTGACTGCCGAACTGAAATCCACAGTCGAGACAACGGAGTCGGTGGAAAAAAATGAAAACAGACACAAGAATAATGACAGCATTGGAAGTAATACTCACGCAAACGTTGAATTTACACCTGAACCTGCAGTTGCTTCCTCTAGTACAATTGATCCAATGACAAATACAATTGGCACAGATCACCTTTCTGGTGGGAGTTCAGACAAGGTGGGGAATAAAGAGAATCTCCATGCAACGAGTGACGATAATCAGAACGGAGAAGGTAGCGATATGGAAGAAGATATTGACGTTTTGGAATTAAGAAATAAACTACTTGCCGAATTAGTAGAGAAGACGTATAATGAAAGCCATGCTGATGCAGGCACACTTAACGAAGAAGAGATGCAAGCTATACTAGACAATTCAATCCAAAATCACGCAGCTATATCTCTAGCAAGTAATGATGACGACCAGGATGAGGAAGAAAATGCGCTTAGAGAAGTTCTACTGTCCCAAATGGCTATTAAAAAGAAAAAACAACTTGCCACTATAGAAAATGAGAGCACGGCACAATCCAAGATCAACCCAGATTCTGTAGAAAGTCGATTAACCGTAAAAGAGTCCCCGAACACTGTGGTTTTATCTGGACATTCTAATTCTAGTAGTAAGCAGTCAACTGGACGGGGCGTCAACCACCAAGCCAGTTCCACCATCGCCTCTTCAAGAGTAGAGCGCGAACCTATTAGACACGCGTCTTCACCTACCCCTAGGAGAAGCAGGTCCTCTGCACGACACAGTCGAACACGGATTAATCGTCAGAAAAAAAGGAACAAAAGTGGAAGTTACATTATGCAGCCATCTCAAATTTCTCCTATCTCTGGGTTCGAAACGCAACATCACCGTATGATACGACTTGGACTTGAACCACTTAGAAACCCAGTTCATGCTATAAATCGACCAGCAAATGTGAGAAATCTTCCTGATAACGATTTGAGGAACAAGCTGTTGCGCAACCGCAGAACTGAGCAACAGGAATCAAACATACTTGCATCTTTATTTCCTGAATTCGGAGTAGCTGATACTGATATGCGTCCAGACGTTGGCCTCAGACTTGCTGATGCAGCAGCGGATATGACAATACGACGAACTGTAAAGTTTGACTCAAATCCATCCAAATCAACGACCATGTCTTCCTCTGCAATAACGTATATGGCACCAATTAATATTGATATTCCGGCTGACAAACCAGCACGTAACAAGAGTCATATTCGTGGCAGAAAACAGAATGACGCGGCACATCATACACCACGTAGTCATTCAAATTCCCCAAGATATTCTACTCCAGCGTACCAATTATCTCCAAGTGGTGCCAACGAACGCAGGCATGTTTTGGAAAATGCAGCAATGGTGAGTCCGCAGCATTTGCAATCACAACCCGATAACCCCTTTCGAATTTCTGATCCCTTTGGGTTTTCTAGTCCATCTATGAGTACTTCAGATGCGTTTGAAGCATCGGGATTAATTATGCCCGTTCCCAACGCTCACGTTCATCCATCGTACGAGTTTGCTCTACCAGTTGATGTTGACCACCGAGTAAATCAGCAGATGGGATTGCCAATATACATGTCTGGGAATTCATCAGAACTTCACGGGTCTGTAGTTCAAGGTTCCAATGTAATAAGTCCAAGCAGTTCACTTCATGCTAGTTCATACGTACCGTTACATCAGTTGTCCAGGCGAATTACCCAAGAGTCTTTAACGGGATTAAGTTCACCCAATCAGTCTGGAACACATAGTCAAGAAATTACTTTTTCAACTTTTACAACCCAAACGTCGTTATTTACAACGACGATAACGTCATCTAGAAGTCAAAATTCGTTAGCCAACCGAATGCTTAATTCTGTCAAGACTGAGACACGGTCTATCGCCAATTCGAACTTAATGCTGGAGACTTCGCTAGGCGATAGCAATTTTAATACTGAAATAGGTACACAAATGTTTCCTTCCATGACGACAAGTCCCGCAAATTCCCACAGCGGTATGCAATGTACGTACACGTTACCTTCGCAAATAATTAGCGTCGCAGAGAATCAGCAAGCCAATTTGTCTCATTCAGTAGGAAATTATGAAACTGGACATATAATACTAGGAGAAAACAGCGCTTTGACTGATAATTCAGTCAACAGCAACAACAGAACTTCAATTGTGTCAACAACAGCTCCATGTGGAAGTTTTAAAGAATCGAAGTCCAAACACGGATCATCAACATTCAAACATGACCAGTCAATAGTATATTCCAGATCTCCTGTGTCATCAGGTTCCAACTTAATTACGCTAACGCCGAGCCATAAGTCCAGAGCGCCAATATTAAGTACTACTTCTAGAAATTCACCGTCAGAATTTAAGTCCACCACGCTCATTAACAAATCAGCACCACGCTTATTAACAGGGTCTAAATCTGGAACGCCCAGATCTGGTTGTACGGCATCTTCGACTTCCCTGGCTGGTGGTAAAGCTAGAAAGTCAGGACCAAATTCTACATCCAGTCTGTCAGCGTCTACGCTTAGTATTACGTCAGATTCTACAAAACTCAAATCTACAAAAGGTACTACATCTAAACAACCAGCACCGAATACCACATCGGATGGACCAAACTCAGATCTTACGACTGAAAAATCAACATCAGGCTCTGCGAACGACAAATCTGGTTCTGGCGGTATAATATCAACATTAGATCCTGCCATCAATTTATCGGGTGGTATAGAGGACAAATCAAATCCAGAGTCTTCAAAATCAACAACAGAATTAACATTAGGATTAAGTTCAAAGTCTGCAGATTTTACAACTGATTCCGTATCTGATGAACCAACATCTGCAAAATCGACATTTTGTATTTCTGAGCAGCTTACACCAGGTTCACCTGTTATTTCAACAGGGTCTCAACCTAATGTGTTAACAAATGTTAGTTCCAGTTCACCCGAACTCAGCATTCGTAGTTACCCTTCAACGTTTCCGGGTACCAACGCAACAGAATCTGCATCTAGAAATATTGGTGTAAATGTCACAACGTGGGATCAGAATGCTGTCCCTGAGGCCCCTACCATTCATACCTCCACATCAGGTCTTGTTACTATGACCTCCGCTTGTAGTCTTGATAACAACACATCAACAGCTTATGCTGCCACTTTAATTTCAAGTTGTGGCCTCACCTCGGAGACTTCAAATGCTGGTCCTAATACCACACCAATAAATGTTGAATCCGTCGCTGTTGCATTAAATTCTAGTTCTGACACTGAAACTTTAAAATCGATTTCGGATGTTGGAGCATCAAATAGTGGTTACCATTCTGAGATGTTAAATTGTGATTCTGGTACCCAGTTCACTATTATCAATGCACAGGATTGTCCTGTTGTTGAAACTTCAGGGGCAGCAAACGAAACGATGAACTCAGGTCTACTTATGTGTGCGCCGTTTGTGAATATGAAGACTACCTCTTCCTTTCACAAAGGTTCCACCACTGCCACTGATGAAAATACTGCAAATCCAAACCTAAAAAAAATATCTTCGATTGCTGTCATACCACAGCAAAGCTCAAATGTAGCATTAGGAGATTGCAACTCACCGTCTTTCCAAAAGTTTGCATTGTCTCCCGGTGTCGCACAGACAACAAATCGTCAGGATAAAACATCTTCCATGGTTATTTCGCCTTGCAGTACCACAGAGTTTTCACGTCCAGTTGCCAATATTACCAGCACTGAAGGTTCACCTGGAATTCCACTATTAACATCAAGTACTACGTCATTTGCAGCATGTAGCTTGTCCACAACCAGTTGTACTGAACCACAGTTTGACCAAGCTCCTTACAGTTCCGTTAACACTGATAGCGGTCACTCTGTTTCGTCGGTTCCTACAAACATATTACCAGCTCATGTATCATCCAATTCGATAGCCATCGATAATGCGAACGAATCTCCTGCAATTTCCTTTAGCACATGTGGTAATCCTATCAAAGATGCTACTACAACTATTGGCAAAAATTCAGTTACTGCTATCGTATCAGCTAGTAAGATGTCTCCAGTGCACGTTGTTGTCGATCAAAATACGAACGAAAAATCCAACAAGTCAACTTCAATATTAAAGACGTCAACCTCGTCTCCGCATACAAACAAATTGTCCCCGAATCTGTGTACTGGTGATGGTGTCATGATACCGTCTCCAACGAGAAAGGAGTTAAGCGTGAAAAATTCCCCTTTGTTGGAACTATGTGCAATTGTTCCGTTGCAACAGTATACACCTACTCAACAAAAGCAAACAAAAACGTCTGTAACTGGTTCTGATTCCACACCGACTACGTCTACCAAGAGAAACGGAAATGAAAGCAAACGTCAATCTGGTCCACATTCGTTTGAAAAAACAGGTCCACAAATCACGAAACCACCAACAGTCCCGAGAAAACAAACAGGGAATCACAATGTACAAACAAGACTTCAACAAGAAGGTGGCACAAAATCTCAAACTCAAAAACAGCCACCTAACAAAGAACAAGCCAGAAATTCTCCTAGACCGACTACGAAGCAGCTAACGCCAGTTCAGTCAAAATCAAGCATTGCATATGCCCACAAGTCGAAATCGCAACAGAAAGCTGTTGTGCCAATAGTTGTTCCAGTTGCCGATGGTGATACAACTGATGATGATGAAGACGAGGAGAGAAGGAGGAAGGAACGTCGTTCCCGACAAAAGAGAGGTAGAACAGAAGCTGGCAATGCGAAGAAAAATAATGTCTCAGCGTCACATTCATCGACTCCTGCCTCGTCAGACCCGTCAGGTCCAGGTTTTCAGAACTTCCTTGAACAATTTTTGCGAAACATTCGAAAAAATGTGGATAAGATGGAAAATGAAAGAAACCTGGGAGGTAAAAAGGGAGCCCTCACCTCCTCCAATACTACAGATACAACTACGCAGGAATGCCAAACTGGAAATTCCCTGCACAACAATGAAAACGACGAAAATTCTTGTCGAGGTGGTAAAAAGGCTACACTTCCACCACCGAATTTAATCACTGAAAGCAATGTGGAAGATGTACTGAAACCATCCACCGAGCAGAATCAGCAGCAACGTCCAGTCAAACCGACACCGATCAAAACGACTAAGGTCATACAAAGCGTGGCAGCTGGTGGAAATTTGGGAAGCAACTTAGTTAAGAGTAAAGAGAGTTCAATAATTTCACCAAGAAAACGCACGCCGAGCTCTCCGATAAACAGTGGCGTTATACCCAAGAAAAAAATAATTCAGGGGGTGTCTCCTATTACTCAAGTGGTGGGTCCTAGTATAGAAACACGCACAGGCGGAGGGAACTCATCTACATCCACAGTTGCATCTCCAACAACTGTCAGCTCTGCAGTTACTCCTACTGACAACCCTGGTCAAATCAACGCAGTGATAGAGGGGTTGACTAAAAAGGTTGCAGAGACAATTGACCAAGTTCAGCTTTCTTTCAAGGAAAAGGAGTTGCTCCAGTCAAGGTAACTCGCCATAATGGTGTAATCACATTTCACAATATGGTCAAATTGCAGTTACGTTGAAGTTTTTGTTTATATTTTCAGGCAACACTGCTACGATGAATATAGAAGTATTTTAAGAGATTTACAACAACACACTCGATTAAATAATTTCAGCATTAAATTAGGGCAAGAGATTACGGAATTAGAAAACAAATTGGAGGCGATGAAAAAAAAACGAGCGACTGTGCAATTGAAAGCAGCAGGTCTCAATAAGAACATGAAAGAAAAAGCTAAATCCGCGCTGACAAGTAAGAAGTCTTGCCTTGACCTGACACATAGCGTGAAAGCACTTGGTGAGAAAATTATTGGCGAAAATTCATACAAAGTGTCCGATATCCTCGTTGAAAATATGAATGAGTTAATGCGGAGTATGAAGACTTTGGATGGTAAGCAGTCCCAAGAATTACAACGCGAGAGAGGGGCGACCTTTAAGCAATTACTATTGGACGAAGGATCGTTTTGTTCGACGTCTCCAAGTATAAAGACACCCAATGTCACTCCGGCGCATACGCCTGTTGCGATTCCACAAATAATACCATCCTATGTAGTGCGCCCACATGTTTCTGTGGCACAAGGAGTTAAAATACCACAACGGAAACCAATGCCATCTTCTTCAAAAGGAATAATTAATATTAATCAGCAACATGATAAACGGGACAGTGGTAAGAAAGACCACCCTTCCGCAGAAAAGAAGAAAATTCACGGCACCTCACAATTAGACGAGAGCGACGAGGAAGAAACCGATGTGTATTTCACGCAATATGCTAGTAAGACTGCGATAAATAGGTGGTTCAAGAAACCTAAGGTTGTGTCTGAGGAACGACTTCCCTTGGCAGACAACGATTTCCTCACAAGTATTAACCACAAAGCAATTAAGTTATCTCAAGGATACCGGAATGGTACCTGCATTCTTCAGGCTATACAAAATAATGGGTTAGTAGTATCCGCACATTTCGAAAATAAATGATAATGGTCGTCGTTATATTTCGTCGTCGTAAGGTATTAACTACGGAAAGCGTGTATACTGAAATTAGTTTATGCGATCAGTATATTTGTCGTCCGCGTTCACGATAACTCACGCAGGAGTTGACGACTTTACTATTAAACCGTGGCATATATACCTCATATGCCATTATAAGGCATAAATGATACCTTGGGTCAACAGTATATACCCTATGCCATGAAGTGTGTGGTGAAAATAACGAATGTCGTGAGGCACCAAAAAATTTTGAGAGAAATATGAGATTCAGCTATCAGTGTATATGCTTTCCGTAGTTTCTCACGAAGGTGGATTCTACCGCTTAATATTATTATACTGGTATTAGGTAATGTTATTTGTTTAAAAGTAATAGCATTGATGATGATTTAAATTATTTGTCTGTTTACATAATTATAATATGTTAACTAAATATATCGTCGACCTCACTTCTTAATGTTGCAATTGGTTATTTCAGAATTCGACATTTGGACCCCCATTTGCCAATCTGCCCTGAAAGTTTATTGGAGGGAATATGTACTAAAGAGAACTGTAAGTTACAACATCTTTAAATAAAATCCTAACCTGAAAGAACCTTTTGTGGTAATCCTGATTACCTGGAGTTGATGAGTTCCTTCTGGCATTTGTTGTATCTACCTGTTTTGGTAAGTTTCGATGTTTAACAAATACTGGTGATTGAAGTAAAAATACGTTCTGTAATATTTTCTATGGTGCAAGTCGTTTTTATGTAAACCCAATCTTTCCACTGTCTATTTATGTAAAATAATGTTTCTGATATTTTGTGTCAAATTTTATTGTGCTGCTGTTGTGTCAATTGCATACGTGACTCAATGGTTAATATTTTTACTGTATTCTTGTTAGAATTAACATTTCACACACAGTGCTTTTTGTAGTTAGCTATCTGCTATTGTATTATCACAGTCCGCTTTAAAACCAACTAACACTCCTAGCGCCACCAACGCTGCTTACCGACCGTACACGATAAGTAAAAAATTTGGATGAAATCTTAAAAAGTCAAAAGCATTCTCAGCAACAGCAACTAGCATCCCTTAGTCAATAGTTTACCCTTTACAGTAATTGTGACTATAGGGGAAGGATCGTATCGATTTTTTAAATTTTAAATTGAAACTGAAATCTTGACAAGCCCATCTAATGATACAGAGAACAACAACGACGTTCTCAAAGTTAGACAGATTTATTATAAAGGAGTAAATCAATAGTTTACAAAGTCATTAGGTAGGCCCTGGGGGCTCATCGTGTGTCTCGCTCGGTTACCCCAGCCCTTTAATAAATGTATACAAACAGAAGTTCTGCGATAAACACCAGTTGAAAGAAATTAATGAAAAATCAGTTTCTCCTACACTTAAAATCACAGAAACTCGCAAACACAACACCCAGAAAATGCTACTTAAAATATATTGCAAAGGGTCTCATTGAGCCCGTACCCAATTTACAGAAAGGAAACTTTCTTTATAATCAACGCGAAAGATAGTTGCCCAAATTTTTCCCTTATCAGAGTTTTTCTCAGTTTTATTTTTTATTCTCTTCATAGTAATTTTGTTAAAAATAAACATTTTCTTTTGTGGTTTCTCTATACTAATTTGCATATTTTGGAATGTTTACTATTATTATGTAGTTTAGTAACCACACAGAGTACTAATAATGTTACTGAACACAAAAATGATAAAATTGGGTAAGTGCCCGTGGCCCATGGGTAAGTATAATGAAAACTATCTTTGTGATTGTGGGAAGTTAACATTTTGTGTTTGTGTGTGATTCACCACTATGCATGCATTCAGACGGTTCTTTACATTGTATGTACTAGTCGACGTAAACATGTCATGGTGGTACGTTTCTAAAACTATGATGAAGTGTGTAGGAAGTATTATATTGTTTGTTGGAACGGCTACACTAACTGACTGCCTAATTTCAATATAAATTGTTTAACTACGAAATAGGACTTTTTAAATTTCGAGTATTTCGTGTTCGACTTGTATGTCGATTAGTAGTCGTGCTCGTGCGTGCCATAAAAGATATCAGATTTCTATCATTTGTAATCGTAGTCTTGTATTGTATTAGATATTGTACTTTTACACAGATTTCTTTCGGATTTCGAGTCATAAATACAACACAACTGGAAGTATTTTTTACTGTTGAGTTATATTGTTTTTGGAGCTAACAAACAGCTACTACTAACTATAACGTACAAAAATGTAGTACATACATTATATTGAGTGACTGGTTTGCTTGTTAAATTGTTAGGTAGTAGTTTATGCAGTAACGTAGTTGAATTGAAATAGATAAAAAATCTAAAAACGTCGTCTGACAGCGCGCTTCAGGCATTTCGGAAGAATGTGCGGAGAGTTGAATAAAATGTTAATTTAGATGGAGCAACTACAATCAAACCGGAGAAAGACGAAAATAGAAGTTATAAATGATATTTAAATTGTCCTAAACGGAAATCTGTGTGATGAAGTGATAGTGATTATGGCGTCGTGATAGTTACTAAGTTAAGGGTGCACGTCAGCTCATGGGTAATGTGCTCAGTGATCATGTGAATCACACTTGCAATCGGCAATACTCTCTACAAAAAACTGATTCTTCGAGCGCTTATACGTCTGTGTTCAGGAGAAGTTCCAATAAAGATTTCCGCAGAAATTTATATTTCCCAATGAGATTCCTCGACGTGATGATGTGGGCGAGATAGGAAATAGATATTTTAAAGTGAATAAGTTAAAAAAAAAGAGTCCACCTTTCCGTGGTACCGGTATTAGTGTGCCATAGTAAAGAAATATTCTGCCACACATTTACAAAATTCAGTGAGCTCAATTACACGCTTCACTGTTTATACAGTCACACACATACAATTTATTACCATTACTGTGGAACACATGTCGTCCGTCGTACCAGCCTAACAGCTTAATTTTACAGATAGCCCAAATGAACTTTCAAGAAAATATATCGTCGTTGAATCTACTTCAGTGGAGAAAGTACAGTACAAGTTTAACGTAATAGAGTTTACGTCTAGTGAACTGGTGTAGGAACCTCTTCAATTTATGACTCGGAAACATAGAACGCATATTTTAAATAAAGTTACGATTCTACTTGATCAGATCCTCCAAAAAATAAGTAAACACAATTTTATTCCTCGAGTAAAGAGCGCACCCAGAACTTAAAAAATAGTCAAAAAGTGGAGAAGGAAAAATGGAGGCCAAATTGCGATCTGAATGAAAACACTTTTTTCATTACATGCCGCAAAAACATGTATATTTTCCCACAGAGAGAAGAAATAGTAGTTATATTATTAGATATATTTTCTTTAATTAGGAATATAGTTTTAGCTGCAGAAAAAGGATAGCATCCACGTTGTATTTTGTTAACACAATTTATAAGTTTATTTATGAATACGATTAATACCTTCTTAAGCAGTGAATGTGCAATTTCGGAATTAAATTTTAGCAAGTTTATCTTATTACGCTAGACTCTTGGTTGAAGTGATGTTTTAACTCATGGAGTCCAATTTAATGTGTCTTATATCTCTCGAGAAGGGTTAAATGTTTCTGCGGATATTTTCAACGATGTAGCCGAAGAGAGATATATACATATTATGATTTACTACGACACTGTTTTGCAACACTACAATAGTAACTATAATAACTACATATGATACTATTCTTGATTGGGGAAAAATCTGCGACCGTTAGTAGTGAATACTTATTTCTCGTATGTAATTTCTTCGGAGAAACATTGTCTTTGATGTATCTAATGTATTAAATATCAACATTAGATTTAATATTAAAAATACCAGCTTATAGTAGCCAAAACCTAGAGCAACGTATACAATGTATTCAAATATTACATTGTTATTCATTGAAATTGTAGAAATATTTTATTGAGATCAATAAAAACTTAAAATATAGCAATGAATATGAACGACATCGTGCATAATATGCATTTTTCATAAAGCAGCATTGTATCCACAAAGGGAATTGGCCATATATTTGGCTAATTGTCCAATTGCAAAGAATATTTTACAGTAATACGTAGTGGTTAAGTTGACGTTCTTGCGATTCTTTGCGATATTTGTTATATTTATATTCATTTACAGTGGTCTAAACTGATTCTAGACGAATGATTTAACAGTCCAAACCTCATATCGTAAAAAAAATAATTCGCCTTCTTGAGTCCAAATGCTGGTGGACCAATGTATCTTTCTAGCGAAAGTGGAATCTGGAGTGGAACCGATAATGTCCTTATTTGGGCATTGCCATTGGTAAAAAACTAGTAAGTATTATCTGGCATCTGGTAAGAATTACTTTAACGTTGCACACATTGAATTTACTCTTAATTAGTTCAACATAGATAAATCGGTTTACTTGTGTTCTGATGCAGAACCGAAAGACACTTTTCATTTGCTTACCAATTGGGAAGATGTTTTTCGTCTCCGATCCAGTATTGACTTATGCTCTATCTACTATTGGCAATGTGTACACGATTAGCTCGAAAACGTTTTCGTGTACCAGCGACGGTAAAACCTTGCGTTTTTTCTAACTCCGTTTCGTGTACAAGATGGTCGAAGCGTGTTCGTTTCGTGTTGTACCAAAACACGAGTTGTATGTTGTATTCGTGTACAAGCGTGTACAAAAGACTATAGGTACAACTGAAATTTAAGTAGTAATCATAGATCACTACTTACTTTCTTGTTTTTCATAAGTTACAAGTAGTTTTGAAAATGGTTTAGACGTCAAAATAAAGATAAAGTACGCAAATTTGAATAGTTGTACATGATGAATATGCAAAATTTACAGCTAACGTGCTACTTTACGTAAACGCGTTTTTTAATCGTGTACAATTCGTGTTTCACTTGAAGCCTGGCTAATTCGTTTCGTGTACAATGCTAACCGTGTCGTGTACAAGTTGTACGCAACATGTACACGAAATGCGTGTACACGGTTTACAGTCGTGTACGTGTACACACTGCCAATACTAGCTCTATCACTACGCACTATCACATTTTGTTAGTCAACCGTTGTATTGCTAATAATTGCAAATGGAAAAAATGCATAGGTGAAAGTAAAGCTGTGGTCATACCAGCTTATTGAAATCTTTTCTTTGGCCGAATCTGGACACAGGAAGGTAAATTCACGATAAGATGACTACCACAATGCAATACTGATAAGAACATTTTAATTCTGCTCTGAAATGGCATGACTGCTTTCGCTTTACAAATCATTAGTGCACCTGCTTGTTGTTTACACATGTGTCATCAACAAAATATTATGGCCCAATTATGGCTACCTATTATGTGAGTTACCAAGGCATGTGAAGCGAATGTGTACTATAAATATGAAGTACTATTAGTAGTTACTATTACTAATAAGGAAATACGTACCTATCAAATTCCACGTTTCAGATGCCAATTAAGTTTACAGGGAATGCTCATATTTGATATTTCTGCCTTATTTGCTGCATTAGATCGGGTGTGAAAATATTTTGTTGATCACTCTCTAATAAAAAATTGATTGATCCATTTGTGTTTCAGCATTTTTCTTTGCAGTAGACCGAAATCTACTCTAGTCGTAGTCTCCCTTATGGAAAACCTGGAGCACTGCACTAGTAGGAAATCGACATTTTCTCAACAATAAAATTGCTAGCACGGTAGCACGATTTCAACAGGCTGTTAGCTTTGTTTCACTTTACCATCGTATTTATCTACTACGCATATACTGCAACGAAGTTATCTGTCTTCTTTGTACTTTAGATGGAATCCAAAAGTAAAAATATTATCTCGTATTGTTGATCGTTTTTAGAATTATTTTTGAAATCTTATAAACATTTGTGGTTGCATCGCTCCTTCTGCTTTTTTATGGTCTGTGTTATGATGCACGCAGAGAAACCTAGTTTTCATTATGTAATCTTTAACTAGATTATTCTAAGAAGTGCAGATCTTTTGGCATTTACAAAGTCAGTTAAGGTTTATACGATACGCATTGTAAAACTCTTGGGAGACTATGCAATGGGAGGCACAGGGAGGATCAAGGCCAAGGTTGATATATGTGCATAATAAAACTTCCTAAGTATGTTTATATGTACTAAATTTTAACCCCTGTTGATATACGTTATTTTATCTTTCTGTCGCAAGAGGGAGCTACCAACATGCCATGTTCGCATGTTATAGCCCTTGAGAAAACATGCAAAAACCCCGTTTCAACCATATATCTAACCAAGCTACAAGGCCACAAGGGAAACATATTTCGACTTTAAAAGACCCCTGATGGTCACAAGGGTCAGAGGTCAACTAATCCGGGTCAAATTTGATTTAATTATATGATTACCAAAGAGTACCTTTTTTGTACCAAATTTCAACCCCATGTGTCATTAAACGTTCATAACGGTACGGTCACGTGGATCCTGGGGAGGCGGGTTTCAAAACCAAATAGTGCATGCGCAACTAGAATTGCGCAGGTCAGTTTTTTGTCAGAATTGCTACTGTTCGTATTTCCAGTTCTCAGCCACAGCAACAACGATAATTGAGGTGAAGTTGTAGTTGTTGCTTTCTTTCCGTAAGTCATTATGGGTGGTTGATTTTATCCTGTGTTACCGTAATTCTGTAGATACGTATCTCGCCCTCATTTCATTATGTGTACATTAGTTATGCGTTGTGTCACTATTTACGGTGCAAATCTTTTACTGCAATTTTTGGATGTAAGTGGCTAAAACGAGTTTCATCAACACTCTATTACCTCATGGTGATAAAGGCGGAATACAAAATGTGGAAATGTCATTGAGAAGATGATAGAGGAACAACATTATGCTCAGCTTATCATCTACCATTAGCTATCACTTATCAGATTTAGAAGTAATAGTTGTGACACAAGCGTTAGTACTCCAAATTACTTCTTAAAATTCAGTCGTATTGTAAAGTAATCAAGTTCCTGGTTTTTAACAAATTTTACAGGTTTTAACTGCTGATGCGGCCTTTCGCATTCACGTCTGAGTAGCTTTGTCCTTTTCTGGTTCATAACGACCTGTACTTGCTTGTTGTTTCGAAAACTTCTCAAGTGACCCCCGAACGTGTAGAGGAACGGTAGAATTTTAATTGTACAAAATAGTAACAACGATCTAGGTGCGTTCGTGGGGAACTAGTCCTCAGGGAAACCATATTCCAGGGGAAATGGTCTTCTAGGTAGGATACAACCTCCACCTCTCTTTACAATATATCGCCATTAATACGAACCAACCGAACGGAGGAGCACTATTAACAATGAAAGATTTCCATTGGCTATATACACATTCGGTTATGGATTGTTCCTGTGGCCTCCCACCCAAGTTTTTGCAGATGTACCCTATAATAGGTTTTCATGATACATAGCTTTTTTGCTTTCCCTCTGCCACTAGTAACCATTATCACGCTACATAGTGCTTGACGACCATAGGACCATCAATGAAAATTGTTAAATGCACAGGATAAATTAGCAGTTGATAGTTAATTTCACGAAATTAATTAGAGCAATTCATACTTTTAATAATACAAGAACTCATAACAGTAGTAATAATTATAATGATAATAAAAAAGCTCTCGTTCTCGTCTTTCAACAAAACTTTAATACCTCTGAGGTCTCAACAGTAATTTAAAAGTTTAATATAGTGTCATTAATAACAAAAATGCATAGTTAGGTATCGTCATACAGTCATACGCAGCAAACTAAGTTTGTGGTACAACTGTAATGCAGTCAGAACAAAACACTAAAATGAGGAACATAAAAGTGTTTCGCAAAAAGATTATTACCATTAGTTATAACTAGAATGAGCGTAAAATATTATAATAACTTAAGTAATCAAAGTAAGTATTAAGTATTTAGACTAAATTAAATAGAACATCAGTAATATTTCCTGCAATAAACTGCACTATTGTGTAACGTGTTGTTGTGTAAACAATTATAATTACGAATACATAAAGAAATACCAATCATAAGTATTGATTGCACATAGTTTATATCATTATGTCTTAGACGCTACGGATGTTAAACAATAATTTACTATAAAGGATGCTCCCCTTATCAATTCGTACATGACAATTACAGACATACACCAAAATTTACTTTCCTCTGACCTGCTTTCAACGACGGGCTTCTTGTATCTACGTTTAGACTTATCTTTGCAAGTATTCTACCTAACACTGATGTCAAAAAACAAATCTTTTTTGATGTTTCATCTAAACATAATTTTTGTTAGTCATGGAATTCATAAACATTTGTAAACAATAATTTGCATTTAGTAATCGCCGCCACCGCCACATCGTTTGCAGTTTACCATACTTAAAATTGGTGATCAACTAGACATCATTCAAACTCATCCAAATTTCTATAAGAGCATGATAGCATGATGACTACTGACTAACTATCTTTGAACTACTTTTAACGCGATTGTGAAATAGTGAAAGAAGATACAATAGATAGATAGATTGACAGAAGAAAGATGTTTCATGGGTTTTGCGAACAGGGTCATGTCAAACTGATTCTTCTTCGAAACAGGATAGGTATACGAGCTATATATAAAAATTTAGTTGGGGAAATATGGATCAGGGATATGTACATATTATAGATTATGGGTAGGAAGACTTCAACCAGTGAGTTTTGAGTTACACTACACTACACTAACCATAATAAAAACTTTAAAATCAACTAGGATAAGAAGGAAAAGCCAGTAGGTCGTAGGGCTCAAATTTTCAGAGGGACAATGAAAACGAACACATCAAGAATATCATTGGTGAAAGTATTCACCAATAAGTTCCCACAGTTGCCAATTTTTAGACAGGTAGCAGTACAATAGTTGATAAAGTTTTGTAGTATAACCCCTTGTAACAAAAATATAAGTGGTGATTATACAAACGTATAACCTCGTAAATGACACTATTAGTAACGCTCAAGGTACTCTGCTGTGTTGTTTGAACTGTTGGCGGTTCCACCGTTTGAATCTTGTTCGTTCCGGTTGTCAAGCTTGCTACGTCGAGATTTGACCATGTAAATGAAGTAAGTAATGATTTCTTTCTCGTTTTCAACTGGGATCGTTTTGAAGTGTCTGCTGAGTAGCTACATTACAAGACGAGCAAAAAGTTTATGGAATAAAATCTGTAATATTTCATTGAATTACTGACATATTTTAACTTGCATGAGATTCTTACATCAGCAAGTTGCGCCTTATTTAATCCCGGTCGTGTAGAAATTTTGAAATGCTTCTTGTACCGACGCAATGTGTTTACTTGCAATTGATATAAATCTACCTCCGGAGTATCGTCGTTTTCATTCATGTCGTCGTCAGATCCGTGTTTTTGCCTAGTTCTTGCAGTTTGTATTACCATTTTATGGTGATCACAGATGTATGTATGGTTGGCCTGGAGAGGGATAACCAAAATTTTAAGAGCTACTCTCGCATAATGAATAAATAATAAATACATATAAACACATACAAGCACATTTAAAATTATATTTTAATATTAATATTTAATTTAGGTAAATAAGCCTTCGCCCATCCATTCTAAGGAATGCACATTTATTCCCTTACATTTGTATCAATCTCGAGTTTCAGCCTCTTATAAAATGCCGTTCTTTGGACCCTCTTACTATAGCTGGCATTACCAGCCGGACGGTGGCACCGTCGGCTGTCATCCAACAAACAGCAGACTTGATTTCTCGAGGCAGATGACCCACCTCCTCCACTACCACCAGCAATGTATGACGATCCTAGACCACTTGCGGGTCCAGAACCGCCACCACCTCCGGATGGTCCAGGGCCGAAGTAATTACTTCCAGCCCCTCCTGATGATTTAGGAGGAGGTGGATAGTCATCGTAATCATCCTCACTCATGTATGCGTTGCCTGAGCCACCGTTCATACTAATAATTGTGTCGCCTCAGTCGAGACAGTTGTCTTTTGTACTGCCACAACTACTACGTTCAGTTATACTATTAACCGCGTCTCAAACTAACTACCACAATGACAAGTATGTTTAAAAAATATCGTATGTTTCCGTCTGTACAGTCAACAGTCGTGTAGTACTGATATATAACAAGGAAATACTGGTATTACAGGGACTCTCCACCAAAGGCGTTTCCATCCCGCTACTTCGGGAATCTACATAACTATCAACTAATATTTAACTTATTCAAATTATCGTCATACTCTTCCATCTAGAATCTAGACAAATCGACCGCGCTTATCCACAAACATTATATATCGCCTACTTTAACAACAAAGTGGGGAAAGCTTAATTAATACAGAGCTCGGGTTTAACACAGAAAGCACAACGAACAACAATAACAACGACAACGACTAAAGACAATCAGTTCGCGAATCAATTACTTTACGTCTGGCCGACAGAATAATAATAGCAAAACATGAGTGCACACAACTGCAACAACTGCAGATTATACATACCTTATTTAACTTGGACGACCATAAACAACCACAACAAACGATGCAAGTAAAACACCAAGATGAGATGAAAATCAGATGGACGAATAATAATTCCTTGATGCAAGTATACTACTGCGGAGAATTCCGTTCAGCCATACGTATTAGTTTCTAGGTTCTCAGTGATGCTAAAAAATGCAGCCCATTCTTCTTTCCTGCTCCGCTTATCCTTCTCTGTCCGCCTATTGCCTATGCTTGTCTGCCCCGTTTGTTTTCGTACTATTGATTGTTGTCCGTCCTGTATACGTAGTTATGTGGTAGTGGTGATGAGTGATGATGATGGTGACCCTACACACTCACTACTACACAGCTTATGGTGCGCACAACGACGACTTTTTCGTCTCTAGTCTCTAATCCTATTGCCAAGCCTTGTTGTATTATGTGCTTGATGCAGGCGTAGCTACACACAATTGTACTTCGTCAACCACTGCATATTTTTGGATCCTCCAATCCTCAACAATTTAACAACATTTGAACATTTTGACTATTTCTTTGCTGCTTGCTCCGCACCACAAGACCAGCCCAACCCCACCAACCAACCACACTACTACGATGTACTTGTACTTCTGTGATCAAACTGGTATTGTTAACAGAGTTAACAGCTGCCATCTGCAGCATAGCATGAGAATAATCGTGTCACGAACAACTTATGAGGCCCATTTGGGACGTCATTCCCGCGGCAAATTCAAATATTTCTGTAGCATGCTGTATCAAGGAATACACAAACCACCGACACTTTCGTCCAAGTTATTTAACAAGACTGGCCTAGGTTGTGTGTGTCCACTTTAATTGCAACGCGAGCAGGTTAACGGAGGTTATTTTACGGAAATCGTCAGGAAATCACTAATTTAGGTAAGTGGTGATACGTTTAATGAGAAAATTGCTAATTTTGGTGCTGCAAAATATCATGTTACTGATTACTTGTAATTGTTAAAATCGCATGATGAGATTTGATTCGAAAAATAACGTCATTGGATATACGAATAATTTGTGTTGAACGTACCAATGCACAAAACAGTGTCCTTAAATAGTTTACTGTTATAAATGCATGAGTAATCAATAATACTGCTGTGGACTACACATAGAACTTCGTTTATGTTCCGATCGTTTACCGGCCCCAATTATATAAAAAAACTCATAATCGGAAACAAAGGATCGTATAATCACACAAGTACTTTCAAGTGGATTAACAGACATGGCAATTTTAAAGAGTGGCTGGTGCAGAGCGGTAGGAACAGGGGGGGGCAAATGACAAAGGGGAGGATTATCATTTCCCGTAATGTGTTGGGGTACCTCCCCTCATCCCCCCCGATTCCTACAACTATGGATTGGTGGTAGTTGCGTTGCTATCGGAATTATGTTTTCTTGTAGGGCGCGTAATTATTTTTTTGAAATTTAATATACAGGTTCTTTTTAAATGATATTTGAACAATGTTTTTTGCTTTTCCAAATCCAAAATTTCAGTTTTCGAAAAACTTTCAATTTATCATAAGGGAAGAGAAAATTGTCATTTATACAGTGATAGCTAAGCCGTTTTGAGTATTATTTTATTTTATATTATTTTAACGAATTTTTATGGAAAAAATGTTGGTTGTTATTAAGGAGTTCATTGTACAATTGTACGATCACATTGTCGGGACCACTGACTGTTGGCAGCCCGTGTTAATTTCATATATTCAATTGTCTCTCATTATTGAATGATATTTCTAATTTTTGCAAGTATTAAGTGTAGAAGCAATTCTTGATACTATATCTTTGTATTATGCACATATTTGAAATAATCAATTAAATGCCCATGGCTGCACATGGCACAGTTTTCTTTACAAGTGATGCAATTTTGATAAGTTTCATGTTTTATTATAGTCAGGTACGAAGTTGCATACGTGTACTAAATTTACTGTTCTCTTTTACTGTCGTATTGCACAAGGACAGTCAATTACACCTTGTTCACATTTGTCTATTTTTTATATAGGAATGTTCCTTTTAAGCTAAGAATCAAGCTTGAAAGACGACGCAACGATGACGAAGATTCCGTCCATAAACTGTACACAATAGTTTCGTTTGTTCCAGTGGCGAGCTTTAAGGGACTTCAAACGTTGAATGCGGAATCAAAGTGAATACAAAATTCATTGTAATAACGAGAATGGATACTCTTAATAAACTTGGTTATGGTTTATAATTCCTTGTAATTTTATTGTAAAATTTTCATATACATTTGATTATCAGTTACAAAGTGCTTGTTTACTTGAAAGTGCTGTAGCATAGCAATATTGATTACAGACCCAATTTATCGTCATGGTTCACACAGAGGAGGACTAATGTTTTCAGTTTAAATAACTTCATTAGTTAATTTCAACCGATACGGTATATGTATATATAAATAAGCATTACTGAACAGTGAGAAATTGTTCATTCCGTTCCATGCTGTCAAAAACACATTCACCAGCAATCCATGTAGACATCACCTCCAAATTGTCTGGCTTCAAAATAACAAAATCAGCGTCAGTCCCAAAATCCAAAGTTCCCTTTCTGTCGTCAATTTGGAGTAATAGTGCGGGGTGAAGTGAGGCAGCTTCCAAGGCCTCAACAATGGTACAATCTTGTATCACAGTGCATTAAATATGTTATCAATTTTACCAAGAAAATTACAATACCGAAAGGTTTGGACAATGGACATTTATATATTTTGCCTACTAGTTGTTTTCCAAAAGTAATGAATGCAGGAGATCATTGTGGCCACACTTCCAGCCAGCGTGTTTGTGCCCTTGACATGCGCTTTGGTGCCTTTCACATCAATAACCTGTTGTCCTATATGGTAAACGCCTTCAGATAATCCCATAGCAGAACAAGCATCTGTTACTAGAACTATACCTGCAATTTCAAACATATGGCCACAAAAGCGGAGCCGTGGAAAGGAAAGAAGACATGTTTAGGAAATTGGTTCACCATAGAATCACAGTGTTTTTACAATTTTTTTTCTGTATACCTTGTGGGTATGCCCGATAAGCAATGCGGGTAGCAGCAGGATGTGTGTGGTTACCATCGGCAATTATTCCGTAGTAGATTGTTCGACCTTCTGGAATTTTTTCGGATCCAAGAAGCCCTACTAGACCAGGATCTCGATGATGAAACTATATTAACAAATACTGTTTCAGATATGGTACTAATGATAACACAAATACATGGAATTTAAACGTATTTTGGGCCTCCTGGTGACATACAGGAAGCATTGCATTAAATAGATGTGTTATGAAGGAGGCCCCATTTTTTACTGCTTCTTCTCCTTCTTTGATACTGGCCATAGAGTGCCCTGTGTATCAATGAGTTTCATATAAAATCAATTTATAATATGTACGCACATTGTTGAAATGTGCGAAATTCTTTCTGTAGAATTTGATGTATATATGAGTTGCGCCTGAAAGGCTGCGTTACTTACCCACTGAAACCACCACACCTGCCTCTGTGAGTTCCCGACACACCGCAACAGCATTGGGAAGCTCTGGAGCTAAAGTAATGATGCAAACAGCATCTAGATGCTGGTACACTTCATGCATGGAATCCATTCCTTTAGTGAAAGTCTGCATCGTGGCAGGATCATGGGCACCCTTTTTCTCTTCATTTATAAATGGCCCTTCCACATGTGCCCCAAGAACTTCTGCACCCTCCTTACTGCCAGCTTTCTTTCTCAAAAACGGGAGAACCTTGTCGTACACATCTGGCATGGATGATACCAATGTGGGGCAAAATGAAGTTACTCCATGAGCCAGTACCCCTTTGGCCACTTTTTGTACTGCCTTCTCAATTGTACCCGTATCGTAGGCAAAGTCTACTCCAAAACCACCTACATTTTACATAAGCACTCATTATAATTGAGAATCCACTTAGCCGTTCCATTTTCATATGTTCATTGCATGATAACATTCTTATTAAAATATGACGTGTTACCATTAATTTGAACGTCAATAAACCCTGGGGCAATAATAGCTCCTCCACAGTCTATTACTTTGTCTGGCATCATCTTGCAATTAAAAAACAAGTCTTCTGGATCAACAATGTTAGAACCGCTAATCCAAAAATCATCATGTATCAGTCGGTGACGTCTAAGTAGTTTGCAATTTTGGAACTTAATTATTGGGCGAACAATGTCGACCTTCCGTCGAACCACTTTATATGGCATTATGGTAGACATAGACGTAGAACTTCTGTGATGACGACGTTCCTCCACATCACTGTTATCCCTCTGCATTTGGAAGATAAAACATATGCTTAATTAATGCAATAATCTTCAATAATGTGACAAAGTGACAACGTATTCATGAGTTTACATGCCATTATGTAGCTATTTCGGTGGCTCTTCTTACTAAGGCGTGAATTTTGTACAACGTGCCAAGATTAGCTAGGCATTGTTGTTTGCTCTAGTTGATTAGCAGAGACAGGCAAATTACCAATTACAATTGTCAATTACGTAATTGACAATTACATTTTGTAATTTGTAAT
>JAHZNE010000742.1:0-107471 GCA_027744055.1 Callyntrura sp. NNG-2020
CCTGAAAAACAACTTTTAAGGGGAAGAGATTTTTTGGTTGTGTACGGACGGACGGAGCTCTGAAATCCAACTAACTTTTCTGAGACTATTACATTTTATCGGAAACTTGCATTCTGACGAGAAATCCCAATGAAGGGAAGTAC
The DNA here is from genome assembly GCA_027744055.1 of Callyntrura sp. NNG-2020. Taxonomy (NCBI): domain Eukaryota; kingdom Metazoa; phylum Arthropoda; class Collembola; order Entomobryomorpha; family Paronellidae; genus Callyntrura; species Callyntrura sp. NNG-2020. The sequence goes on from JAHZNE010000742.1 coordinate 144, forward strand.
CAGAATTCAAGTAAATGAAGTAGGCTTAAAAAATCCATTTTATGGGGTCGTTCAAACAGGATGTCACAGTCATTTTTTCCACTCCGCAAATTAAACATGTAAAGTGGTTAACCTTTTGGTCCTTTTTACCTTGTAGTAGTAGCATGCCACTTCTGCATTCCCTATAACCATCGTGCGGCGCCCTTAAAAGGTCAGTAAGGGAAAGAAATATTAAAATACTCCCTACGTTTCCCTTATTATTCTGATTTAGTTTTTTGTGTTCCCTGACACATATTATTAGTCAGTGTAGGTCGGTAGTAAATACCTTGAAGGAAAATCAGAAGCAAGGCAAGACATGTCTAAGTATGCGTACCCACGTACCAGGAATTCTCAAACTAAAAAAGGAAACTTTAAAAGGACCCCGCCCCAACAATACTTTTAACAGGAATCGTGTAAAACTTTGGTGCGGGCTCAGCTTCACAGAAAATTAAAAATAGAACTATACTACGAGCCCCTACTGTGTATATTCTATTACAGTTGTCTGCTTGCTTAATGAAACCTTGGGAAAGGGATTATGATTATACGTTGAAAATAAGAGGAATGCAGTAGAAGTGGCTATCCTAGTAATAATGCATTACACTGTTACTGGTCCATCAATATTGTAATTCGGGGTTCAATGTCGTCATTTAAATAAAACCTGAAATAAAAGAATTAAGATAGGGAACATCAAAGTAGGAGCATTTGTATATTTGTCGTAGGGCTTTATAAACAACAGGAAACATTTTCTAATCTAATCTATTATCTAATTTCGGAAAATGTAGTTACCAATTTTAAATGGAGTAATAATTTATATGCATTTAAAAGTCCGTATATATTAGGGTAACAGATGTGTTTCCCAAAAAAAACATTTTTCCCATAGGGGGAATTTGCCTGGAGATGTTTTTCCTTGTCTATGCTCTTTCTGTTATCCTTTTTCCAGGAACATTTTTGGGAAAACAGCTCAGTAATAGCGTCTCCCCTGGAGAAAAATACCGCCGGAAAATTACCTAGAGCTACATTTATAAAAAAAATTGACATGATGTGTAGACATACCATGATGGCGCTCACTTATGAGCGATTAAGTTTAATTGAGTAGTTTAGTTTAGTTTAGTGTAGTAGTAATTAAATAGTTTAATGGGAGAAACACTTCTAGATAATTTGACCAATATTTAAGAATGTATATTTACATACATTTACATGGATCGATTGCAATAAGAATGAAATATGTTGATAGTCACTGTGGACTGGCAATAAAATGTGAGGTTGTTTCAAGAAGAGCAACTTTATTTGAAATGTAGCATGTCCCACAAAGACTAGATATTTATTCACACATTATAAATATTCCACCAATTCAAATGGTATTTCATTTAAACACTTTTTGCACAAGACAAAACCGTAATTTCACATTTATAAGTTTTTATATTTCTACCAAATGTGAAGCAGAGAAAAAAATGAACAAATAAAAGGGGGCAGTAAAGCGTGGAACAAATAAGAAGTAATAAACCCTTTTAATCGGATGGTCCTGAGGTAAATGGAGCGGCATATAATAATGCGTGCAAATAAATGGTGCTCATCCACGACAGAATCAGCCAGTCCAACCATCCCAGCAGCGAAATAAAAAGTATGTGATGGCCCATCATCAACATCAGCTCTAAAAGACAGTTTTGTCGCCAGCAGAATTTCACGTGGTGATAACATCGCCAGCCCCAACAGACCACGTACGTTTCACAAAGAACGGAAAAAATGGTTATGTAATGTCCCCCCGTGATTTGCACAACCGTCCATGCCCTTAACTGGAGCAGCTGGGAGGGGGGTAAGGGTAATAGAGTAAGGACAGCCCTGGTCCGATTTTGTCGATGCACCCCATTTCTTTCCGTGTGGGTCCAACAGGACGCCGATAAGCCGTACAGGAGACCAAAGGTAAATTTCTGGAATAATTTGGTTCCAGTTCCCCCTCCAGTCCCGATGCTGTTTATGGAGAGCCACAGAGTTTGTCCGGCCGCAGCAGTTATAAATATTAGGCTGGCGTCTCTCCAAAAAACGGATGCTTCACTGTCCCAATTTCGAATGCCCCCCGCCAGGGCAAAGTAGAGGACATTTGGAAATAAAGCTGTATAGCACAGCGACATGGCACCGATTCTCCAATTTATTAAGCTGTGCCCCAACCAGCGGTTTTAGATTCCCACGGTTAACTTTAGAAAATACAAAGACGCGTGAACTCCAGCTAATTATCAATAAAATCTAAAAAAAAATAAAGTAATTTTTGAACTTCACATTTACCTGTTATTGTAAAGACAGTTGTTGTCTGAACTACTCTCACGCCCGTACTAAATCGAATGGCTGAATTTTTTGCGAAAATGGGTACGAACTAAAATATAGAGGGGATGTACAAAGTGCAACTAATGTCTTTTCTTCTTCTCCGTAAACTCGACCATGCAGTATATGCATGTTCCAGCGGCGTATATGAGAGACAGAAGGAATCCCAGAAAAAGATGCAAAAATCCCCCAAGCGGAAAATAAATTTTGGCGTGCAAAACCCTACAAATCTCCCAAAACAGTGTAACAATAACAACAGCATTAGGGGAATCATAGATAAAGCTAAAAGCCGGGTTGTGTTGTACCTAGGCGGAACACGAGTCTTTGGTAATAGATAGTTTGCATCCAACCCTATGCAAAAATATCTTAATCTTTCCTCCGGTTATGCATTGATGCCTTTCATGAAAAATTAGCAGGAAATACAATGTAGGGAAAAGTAGTAGAGTGCATTGCAAAAATACTAACCGGCGTGCATTTGCACCCCCGCACTCCTAGCAACATTGTGGGAGACGACTAATCACAATAAAAGTAATAATTGTGTGCTAAATCCTCAGATCTGAAACATCACACCGGTAATCAATTTTTTTTACAAGTTTAAACCAACAATGAAAGGGAATACCTGAGAAAGAGAAGTTATGTACAATGCAAGTATTCTGCTAAAAAAATTCCATTAAGAGTGATTAACAGCAGACAATTGCCAGAGCGTATCGCAGCAATTACAACAATGTTGTTGTGTCGGGTGCGGGCCTCTGGGAAAACGAGGGAAGGTTTTGTCTGAATGTGAAACAAGACGCTTATCGCGGTAGACGTGTTATTTTCGCCAGCATGATAATCAAAAATGGTTACAACGCCATAAAAATAGCCGGCGTTATTAATAGACCAGTAATTTGCTGCACTGGGTGTGATATTCTGGGGTTGAAACAATTTATTTGTTTTTTTAGTATGGTTAGTATGCAAGTGCAATTTTAGAGCGCCATCTATATATTATTTTTTTGGTTGGCGTAAGTGCTGAAACACTTTTTTTTTAATTTTATGCTAGTAATTAGCTTAGTACATTCAAAAACTACATGAGTACCTATTTCTGAAACCGGCGAGCCAAATTTGAACCAACGTCAAATTGTTTTCAAAATTAAGGCACTTGTAGAGAATGGTTAATCAGTACTAACGCGAAAAAATTTTAGGTCCAAAATTAGTACCACTCCGGCGGTAGGGACCGTCCAACCCTGGACGCTCATAAATCTGGTATTTGATGGAATTACAAAAATCCAAAAACAACCCTTTTTTCCTAATTTTTTGCTTGATTTTTGGTACCTAGTTTTATGCCTCTAGAAACACGTATGTGAACACAAGCGTGTATTTACGGTCCAAGGGTTGGACCGTCCCTACTGCCGGAGTGGTAGTATTTTTGAACCTAAAATTTTTCGCGTTAGCACTGATTAACCAATCTCCACAAGTGCCTTAATTTTGAAAACAATTTAACGTTGTTCGAAATTTGGCTCGCCGGTTTCAGAAATAGTTACTCTATAATATATACGTATGGCTGTGCAACGATGTATTTTTGCATTCAAGTAATTTAGAAGATAAGATATTATCATAATTAGGCAGGGCGACACTGCATTGTTTAAAAACCAATCTCAAAGTGCCCCAATTTTGGTGCTCTTTGTATTTGCCTGCAATTGCGCCCACATCATAGAAGTTTAGTGTTTCCGTTCTTCTGTACGGATGAACCGTGAAACCTTTAAAAATATTTTTCGTAGGCAATGACGGGTTAGACGTAATTGTGACACTTTAAACTGTGACTGAATTTATAGGATAGGAACGTGCCATTTGTGCTGTGCTAGATTAAACAAAACATCTTTGCAATAATCATTAGAAAAACAATTATCGCCGAACTGTGAGGTCATGTGTGGCAAAGAAAGAAATGAGTAATAGCTTATGACAACGACTGTAATGTAAACATGAGGCCATAACATTATACATATTACCGGCGACTGACATCTTACTTTCGTGCGACATATTCTGTTTTCGGTAGGTAACTAGTTAAAAGTAAAGTAACAGTTTTTTTAAACGGTGCTTGTTGAATTTCATTAGTGTCAGTGATTACTCCACTGACAAGTATATAAGGCAAGAAAGGATGTGCATGTTGTATTTTTACAAATAATAATAAAAACCCTCATTCTGATACATGATTGTAACAAATAAAGTTTTGTTAAAAGATACAATTTTGAAAACGAAACTTCGTGGACGAGAAGAAAAGTAGAACTCGTGAAGATGTACCAACATCGTGGTGGCATTTTTTGCAGCTATTTATGAATTATGGATGAATTATGTCTCGTGTTTGTTCAGTTTGTATTTACAATTCATGTTAGATGCCCATAGTACACCGAGTCATTTTAATTATCCTCCATTAGATGCATCCCCGAAAATCCTACTAGCCGTGTTGACGTTTGATGCTGTTACCGTGGCAACTGATGATCTGAGCAACACTCTCAAACTTCCGTTGAATGGCTTGTCAGGAGAGATTGAGTTCAGTAAAGCAGGATTCCGCAAGAGTGGATCGTACTTAGGTTTGTCTTTAGTACCGAAAGCAGTAACAGCAAATGCGACTCTGCTCCAACCGTCAACGTGGATTCTTGAAAATATTGTATCATTGAAAGGAAAAGAAAGTCAAAATGCACCAGAGATAAGGGATTATGATGTAGCTACATCATCAATTCTCACAAAGGAAGACCTGCTTCAATTAGCGAATTCCACAACACACCGAGTCAAATGCTCAGAACATTTAATGAAGGTTGTTGTTCATGACCCGTTCACCCAAATGCCCTATAATTACTTTTTTACTCCGGAAAATCTACCAGAAGCCATTGTTGTGCCAAATCATCAGGGTTTTGGAATTACATTTAGCTGCACTCATTTCCCTACTAGGAGCTCCAATAAGCACGATGATAGCACAACAGAAAAACAGGATAGTTTGTCCACCGTGCGTTTGGCATGCACACCTGGGCTTAGATTGAGTCAGCCAATAAACTGCTTTAGATCATACATAGCAACACGGCAAAAACGTGATGCCACCGAAAAAACGAATGCCGTACCAAATGTTCAATACAGTTACAGTTTCTCCAATAACGATCCTTGGCTCTCGCAAAACTACTACCAACCTCAATCCATAGGAAATCGAGATTATCAAGTGGAGTCGGCAACATACGGACAACCGTAAGTACATTTATATAAGTTTTGAAGTGTTGTGATAAATTATGATATTAAATCTCCCACTGCTGTCCCGAATAGTGGCGCGGATAGGGATGGATCTGGTCCTGATCCAGCACCTCCCCCACCACCACCACCTCCACCAGCCCCAAAGCTTCCCGATTTGAGACAGGTCCTTAAAGCTGCCAAACCCTTTGTTGGTTCATGCATTGGGTCCACGACAGGTTGCGCTATGTGTGTCCTTGTACTCGGAAGACTGCCACTTGGAACTGCACCACCAGCATGCACCGGACCATGCTTTGTGGGAACATTTGGCAGTTGTGGATCACTGCTTGGAAGAGTCTTCTCAGAAACTACCGTGATTTGTACTGAACTGTACAAGCAGGGCTTGCTCGATGTTGAAACTTTTATTGCTGATGCAGAGTTTGGTAAATTTATGACTGATGCATCACCGTACACAATGGAGGTAATGATAGAATTTTTTAAAATTACATTACATTATCACAAATATAAATCTTAAAAAAATATTAGCCTTTATTGATCAATCGATCAGCTTTGGTTTCAATTATCATAGTAGGAAAAATAAGATTAAATATGTCTAATGGTAACAATAGTTAGCGCACTAAAAGATTTAGGTAAACATAAATTTCATTCAACAGATCTGATTTAATATACATGGCGATTTATAACTATTTTAGCTTCTACGAAACCTTGAACGCTTTACATATGTATTTCCATGTCATTCGGGCGTATAGCTAGTTAACATTTCAATAATGGATACAAGCACCAGCAAGGTGCAAATTTGCGCAATTGCACTAAGCTTTTCAGTTTTTAGAACAGTAATTAAATTTATTGGCTTTATTTAAATAAATTACGTTTTACGACTTAAATAGTACGATGACATGCGCACGGATATATACAAAATGTCGAATACACGGTTAATGTAACATAATCGTTGATCAGTATCACATTTATCTTTTCTATAATTAAAATGATTTTTGTTTTCTTATTTTAGGGTTACAAGCTACTGGCAACGCCTCTGGTTGAACAGATGAAATCTTCAAAAGTTATGACGAACATCGTCGCTACTTTTGCGATCCCATGGGCGCATCATATGAAATACATCTTAGGACGTTCCAATGACACTAACTTAATCGGAAGTATCGTTCATTTAATTGGGTATCCACTATGTAATCTTAGCGGACGAGCATACCACATTTATACCAATTTTAAAATCGTTTATTTTCCAAGTTTAATATTGTTTCTCTTAAATTTAGTACCATACTTACTGACAATTTTGTTAATTTTAATACTTTCTCCGAATCTCAGACGCATAACTTCTACGCCAATATATAAACGTATTTTAAATGTATGTACATGGACAATTAGATCTAAACAGTTGCTACAAAACGGAGTGAATTACTTTAAGGCCATTGGAAGAAGAACGTAGTATACAAAAACCATGATAGTACAGACACCCAAACCAACATAGCAGGTGAATCGTCGTCCAGTCAAACCTCGTGTTCGACCAATATTTCTCAATCGTCCTGATGTGCCACCAAGTCGCATCGTTCCAGACTCCATATCATCACCCATGCCGTCAAGTAATGGCAAGTGATCCTTAGCTTCAGCATCCAAATCAATTGCCAACTACATCAAAAATAAGATTAAAACTATGGTAAATTAATGTAACCACGACAACCTGCAACTGCTTGTTAGAAATGGTCTAATTCTTTATTCTGAAGTTTCGAATTTACACACTTGTTTCTTTATAGGCCGTAGCTACATCTCTACCTAAAAGTCTGTGTAAGTATATATTGTAATGATAATTCAACTCCTATTTAAATTGTATATCAAAACTTGAAACATCCAAAACGTATTGCTTTTAACAGTCTAATTCATCATCCTCCGTCAGTACAGCAATCTTATTTTCCTATTCATTTTGGTTGAAACCGTAATTTGAAGAGCCGTAATAGTAAAAAAAATTACAAGAAACAGCGTTTGTCTTAGAACCGGTGCTTCTTAGAGATCTCAAACAAATGTTTTGTTGTTTCCCTTCTTTGAAAATTATAACATTGGTCTGGAAATGTACTGATGGGCGGAGATAATTAAGTTTGAAAGTACTTAAGACAAGTAGCAATTTCCTTGATATTGTCATTCGGTTAAAATACGGAAAGGTTGTTTCAATTTTAAATACAAATTTGTTTTGACATCAGTATAGGTATGATTAGGATTATGACTACCAACAATTTAAGATTATTTATTTATTTTTAAGAATTATTGTTCAAACTTTTAAACCATATGTCTGACAAAGTTATGTTTGCTAACTTATATCTAGATTAGTAACACTGGTTTAAAATCAATAAAGGTGCTATTTATTTTTAAATTGTATTTATTCAGAATACAAATTGCTTTTATTTAATATTGGGCTGAAACAACTGGCCAATCTTATTTGTCCTATGCAGTATGTGTGAACAGTTAAGGTATATTAAAAGCTACCCTACATAACTGTGGACTGTACTGTTGACTGTAGTCTAGTTACAACTTCTAAAGTCCATGTCAACCGAAGTGAAATTTAACTAATCGGGTTCCCCTAAATCAAATTACCTTACTGATACACTATCGCAACTCTGCACTACTCTGGAGCAACAACAGATTACGAGGTCAGAGGTTGGATAAATATAACTTACACTTTTTAGCTGTCCAACTTTCATTGACAACTTCTCAGCCATCGACTGATTTAGAGCGTCCATGTGTTCCTCCTCTGCAGAAAAACAAACATTATTAATCAATTATTGATTACGATTTATTACATTATCCCTGAATTGAATGTTCACACAACAATGAGCTTACCGGTTCGGGCAATTTGTCCAGTTCTATTCCCTCGTGAACCCATTTTTAGAACCTTTTCTTTCCTAAAAAGAAATAAAGTCAAACGTCGCAATGTCAAATAATAGCAACAGTCAACAGTAGTTTATGGTCAGTGGTAGAAACTACAACTAGTAAATAAATGGCAACACAATTGGCAATTCAAATTATTTCAACGCGTGACTTTCTATTCTTCTTAAAATTTGTACGACAAATTCAAATGGAACAAACTGCATCAAATAGCTCGTCACTACTGAAAACTGTTTGAATAGCACTACCATTTAGGCAACTGGCATTACCTTTTGTTTCGTTTCCGTTAAATTTCAATTGTTGATTGAAGCTGCTGAATATAAAAATGCTGATAACTCTAGCTGAAAATAGATGAGCGTTACTGCTAATAAAAGACCAAACCTAAAAAATAACCGAAACTGATAAAATTGCACTAAAACTTAATAACAGAGCTACATTTGACATACGTTTTTTGTTCTACTAAATCACTTATACTAGCTTCCTTGTCACCTTTACAGTTAAAATAACTCTGTTTACCAAATTGCTGGAGAATTGGGTTTCCATACAGACTTGCAGAAGTAGTAGAGTATAACAGTTGACACAAGTCATCTGTCACGGCTGGACCCGTGCGTTACGTTACGTGTTACTAGCAAAGAACACTACTGCACAGACTGAACACGGTATGTATGTTGCTGTAAGTAAGTGTATGAGTACGTGTGTATCTCTAATCCCTATATTCCCATAAACGTATACAACGTCAAAACATTACTTCGCGGTTGTTGTCAGTCACATTGCATATCTTTAGACAACCGAATTTCAAATTATCTCCACCCGACTTTTGGGTATTTACGAGCCGACAAATTTAAAATCGAAATACAAGCACACATGGTCGAGTAAAATTTAAGTAAATATGTTATTGTGTCAGATATTGGTAATAGTAATAATGGTGATAATGATTTGTTAGGACCATCCTACGGAAATATAAGATATACTGAATATCATACAGTTAAAAAATAAGCATGTAAGCATTGATTAATTACAGGCCCAATTCCTCACGCGGGTGAACTGAAGTAAGATTTTTGAACGGTCTAGGCGCACACCCATTGGCCAAAAAATAAGATGGTAAATGGGAGTGCGCCTAGACTTTTCAAAAATCTTACTTCAGTTCATCCGCGTAAGGTATTCAGCCCATAGTCACCACAAAACAATTTAAGAGATTGTCTTTTCCAAGAAAGCTACAATTTTTTAAATTACCCAAAGTACAATTTTATACGCTAATTATATTATACTATCCATTTGTTACATACTACTGGATTTTCTTTCAAAATTAGCTGATGACTTAACCTAAAATAATTAAAAAATTACATTATGTCAGAATACATTCAATGTCAATAACACTGACTGTTATTGTTATATGAAGTAACATGCCGAATAACCTATAGTGTATAATAATGCATAAACTCGGATCTACGCAAAAGTTGACATGTTCAAGATAACTAATAGGTATTTAATACTTTTCATTTATGAAATTTAAAATATTGTCTTTGGTAATATTGTCTTCTTTTCGGCTTGCGTATTCTGCTCCTGTGGGATGGTAGGCTGCCGACTTTTGTTTCTGCATTTCTACTACTGTTTCTCTTTGAGCCTAATTGATGGCAGTGGTTGTGCTGTTGTGCCGTACGGAATACCATCCGGTCGTTGTGGTGAGGTGCAGTGTATTGGCTTCTTTTCTCTCATGCAAACTTGAAGTTACAGAAAGATAGGTAACTGTCAAGTGAGATAAATGTAATTATTTTGGTCCCATTTATAACTGATCATAAATAGCTTGAAACGTAATATCAGTTTTGTCTTTGTCATTTTGAAATTTGATGGTAAATATATACAATACAAAAATGGCAAAATAGCATTAGGATTACAATACGAAAACATGTAGGATTATATTTAACTTACCTTACTTTGCATGAAGATTTTTTTTAAATTTTGTTGGGAAACGTTTTTGGAAGTTGATTCAGTCATGGATGGAAGTAGCGCCAAGCGCCATGGTCATGACAGAGAAATACGCATTGACATGACATTATGAATGACAATTATGACATGACATTGAAATAGTAATATAGTACAATGTCAAATTGTTTTTCGATAATTTTTCTTTAATCCGGTAAGTTGCAGTGATCCCTAATTTTATTACAGCAACAAGCGAAGTGTGCGTGTAACCGTGTATCTATCATTTAGTACCAATAAGTAAAGTTGTGAATTAGAGGTACTCTGCGAGAGAACACAATTCTAATTATTATAACCTCCCGATTTTACTGTTTCATGATTCATCTATGTGTTTTCGATTGACTAAAGTTTGTGACTGAGCATATCTATCTACATATTGAATTTTAATTTTTATACTTTCGTTCATTTTTTTCCGCCGATGATAGTTTTTGACGGAGCGAAAGCGAAGAGTTCACGGAGTAGTTTATGAATGCTGCAGTTTTGCTCGTAATTTAAGGAAACTTACGTGTGAGTGTGTGAGCTTTTAAGTTTCTACTTTTTACGTGCTGTTGGCAAATCAATTACTAATCTCATCTTCATCTACAATTATAATTACTCAGAAAATGAACATTCTCAGTTCGACATGGGATGATTTGTATCTTGTTTAAACTTTCTCAGCATGGAATGGTCATGACCATTTTGGGATGTTTTCATGAAATGCACGTACAAAACTACAAGCAGTGTATTAATACATAGGGCATATATCGACTGCCGATTCCTCTGCATCAGCATTCCTTCCTACACTGCTACACCGTCAAATATTTCACGCGTGCCAAAGAACAAAGGTTGTTTCGTGTTCGTTAAAAAATAAAAAAAACAATGCACAAGTTCATGGACTTGAGGTATGCACAAATACCTGGACTGGACATAATGGCGGCTAAAAACAGAACCGAATCCGTATTGCTATAGATACAAATGATTACAATGTAATTGAGTGTTTACAAAATTATTTGATACACACACTTTCTGTAGATTTCAAGTGGTGATCCCAGTCTTCCAAATTTATGAATTTGCAAAATTGTGATGTCAACACAAATAACGCCCTTCCAAAAATTGAAATAGCCTTTTACTTTACTAAAAAAACGGAAAAAATTATTTGTTTCTCACTGTCATTGTTTATTTTACAGTTTCGGTTTTTTGCTGTCACCTTGAAAACGAACGATGATGTAAAGAAAAGCCAGTTTTGTCAGGCAGGACCGGTACCGCTTCGAGTCCCAATTTCTCTCCGCTTTTAGTGATGGCCAAAATAACCAGCGCATTTTTATCTGGCATGTAAAAAGAACGCTCATCTTTTCCACATTTCTGAAAAGGTGTGTACAAAAACGGAAAAATACGCTACAAGCTGTATTTATCATGATGTGTTTGTAAAGATTTATCGTAAATAATTTCCTGTCAGCTTGTTAGCCTGCTGCATCGACCTCCTCGTGTCTTCGTTCTCCTTTTACAAAACCATTGGCCTTGTTCTTAGTTACTACTTGTAGGTTTTATTTCCATTTTAAGCAAAGTAATTGTATTATGGGTTATATAAACAAGAGTCTTACGCTGTGCTGCCTTTCGATAATCCGTCCTTACGTTTTACTGCCAGAGTTTAGTCCTAGTCCGGCAACGGCAATTTTAACAGAATCATATATATCATACTTTTTTATTTACATGACTAAGTTTATGTTTAATATTGTGTGCAGTATGCACCACATACAATTTTTGCCTATTTAAGAATTTAAAACACATGCTAGTTCTTTCTCCCATTTTTTTGCTGAAATATTGGTGTTCTTCGTGTGTACATTACGGTTACGCTATACTCAAGTACTCAGAGACTAATGTTCTGCGTGGTGCTCATTTATGCACTTTCCGCTGTCTGTACTCTGTACTCATGATTTTTGTATTCACGATTACCGGAAAATGCCAAAACATTCCATATGATGAACTATGTCCTTAGGGCTTGCATGCTTAACACATCATTCCGACTTGAAATTAAAAGATCGGTAAAATTGTAAACGCGTATCTGTTCTCTGCAAGTGCAAGATTTAGTAGTAGTAATAGACAGCATAAAAAGTCAAATGCTATTTTTTGAAGTAAACTCATTTTATAATCTTTGTTGCCATGTAAGGAAAATCACAGTGTCAGCGAATAGACAATTTGTTATTTGCACGTGAACCTGTCCAAGAAGTGTAAACATTCAAGGTACACATATTACTTAATGTGGTGTACAAACTGCTGTATATCGTGCAAGGAAACGACAATGCAATGCTAACCGACCATCTTTCGTTGTAGACGACCAGCACTGACTACATTTTCCCGAATATAGAGATAAGACTTTATTTAGTTATTTACACGCTGACCATTTTATCACCCTTAAATAAGTCCGCTTTTCTCCTGTTCAGGACGGGATAATTGTGATAATATGCAAAATGTTCAATTTAAGATTCCAGATGCATACACTGATTTACTTTCCGACAAGCAATGTCACCAGGGAATCAAGCGCCTACTTAATTCTCTCCAATTAATGATTTGTTTCACTACTTGAATCGGATTAAGCTTGTGACTTTGAGGCGGCGTGGCGTAAGCGTCTTTGGTATCTGGTATATAAAATTTACATAAGTTAATCGTTTAATACACCGACGAGGGATTCATCAAATCTTGCGTTTATCGTATCGTTCAATCATACTACTTGACACATCATGACATAAAATTGCTGACAACTGAAACTTTTCCTTTTACTAAAATAAACTTCCACACCAAACACGGAACCAGCATGAAGTTGGATTATCTCTTGATATGAAGGGAAACAGATTTTGTATATAATAATCATAAATATGACTAGTGGGTAAAAATTACGGAGAGGTTAGATGAGTACAGGTTTTTTGCGGTTATGTCAGTAAATACGTACACGTAAAACGTATATCGACTTTTGCTCATCAATGATGATGAAGATAATGGTGGCTGCTAAAAGTTCCTAAATTTGCTTCCATCCTTCGTCTACTGCGCTGCCATTACATCGTCTTGTCTTCTATTCACCTACACACGAATACAAAAGTAAGTTAATTCATTAGATGTTGTTAAAGCCAAGCGTTGCTGGATTCGAAATGGTATCGTTAATCTTATACAATAATTGTATACATTGCTTAGGCAGACACGAGACAGTTGACGCTACACACTAAATTGAAAATTCGGGCGCAAAATGCTTTTGTCAGAATTTTCGCATGATATTTTTTTCTAAGATTTAATGGAAGTATCGCTTTCGTAATGTTGCACGAAAGCAAGAATTTTTCAGTTTTGTATTTTCTGTATTTTGTCATCGTACTGAACATTTATAAGGGTGAAATGAAATATAGTTTATAATATTTAAGTATGTATGTTAAATATATTTACAAGAAAGGACTCCACGAGTATTTTCTTTCCCATTCGAAAGTTTCTGGTTTCAAATAGTATTTCTTCAGTTGACACCTGTCACTGAAAAGCTATTCATTTACCCTAAAATATAAATGTCTTTGTGTTAAGAAAATAAAGTAGGATATGTAAAGCATAGCAGTAAATAAAATTTTCTTTTCTATTTCCAATCGCATAGTCGCATATAAATATTGTTTTACCATTTTCATAATATGCATCGCAAAAATAAATTATTCAATACAATTCGAGACAGTAATCATAAGTCATATAACAGTGTACATTATTTTAAAAAGTATACCTGCTATTATGTTTCACTGTATATTGTGTACATATATGAAAACTACTAATTTGTCAAATATGATATATTTGTATATTTGTATGTAAATAACTTAAGGAAGAAACAAAGAGGTTTTAAACTTTAGCGTGTGCCTCCGGAGCAGCGGAACATTGTGAAGCGGGCTCCTAGTAACTAATAACAGTTGTAGCGTCAATCATGTATAGGCATGAAACATCGTACGGCGTTGTGTCCTTCTTGAGTCATATAGTTATTACCAGAAAACACGTTTTTTACCTTTTACGGTAACGTTGGGTTCTTTGAGAATAAATGCTGTTAGCACTGGAAGATTTTTTTTGAAATATTGCATGGTAATCAGTCATCATGTCGTCATCATCATTATCATTATTCCTCATGACAACATATCTTATAGACGATTATCATCTCCAATTTTATAAACAGCAAAATTAACTCACAGTCATTTGTACATTATCAAAGTATCCGCCTTCAACTAATAGCTGGCTGGGTTCACTTTTTGAATTTTTATGTATATATGCCAACAACAAATTTTTATCGCTCTGTTTTTCTCAGTGTACGCGATACAGCATGTCTACAATATAATAAATACATGATATGACTAACTTCATGAAAATGACATTTCACTGGCATTAACACACCTGAGATATTGGGTATTGATATTGAGATAAAAATATACAATATAATACCTTTGCACATTTTACCTCATCGACATTTCAGTTGTACTTGTCTTGTGACCATCTGTAATTTTGAGTGGCATGGTTTTCGGTAACGTACACGTAGTGTAATAATATGATATGATGTACTTGTACTGTACAAATTTACGTTGGCGTAATAAAATTGTTCATTTTGATTTGCAAGGACTAGGGAAGTCAAAGTGCGTTGAAGAAGTTTACAACCGTTTATTGCATATTTAGTAACAAAAACAGCTTCTAACTCTAACCTTGTGGAGTAGAGTGAGTTTGAAGCAGAGTAAAAAGCAAGAAAAATAAAATATAATGTCATTCGCTCACTGCGAATCTAATTGCTTTTGAATGGAATATAGAACTCATTTAATAATAAAAGTGCTGTCACGTCAACAATCACAACGTATTACATATTAAATTTGCTCATCACCCCACCGCAATTTTCCTTCCTCACCTTTACGACCCCACTTGCTATTACTTTTCATTTAGCTGATGCGATGGTGAGTAATCTCTCTGACAATGGCAGCGAATGGTGTGTTAGTGGTACACACAAGTTGGTGTACATCATGCATTGTTGGTATGCGAATGGTTATGGTTAGTTAAAAACTAAATTTGGAAAGTAATATAAATACCAAAAAAATAGCATTTAACATTAACAACACGTAGCAAGATGACAACTACCTGCCATGTACTAACGATGACTGTAACTGATTAAATATGAATTCTCGGTTATGCGCTGTCATATCTGCTTTAGAAATTAACACAAAATGCATCTCTATTTAATAATCCAAAAATAAAAGGGTATAGAGCAAGATTCCACAGTACAGTGGTTGGTGGTTTGGTTTCTTGAAAGTGGCTGCAATGTTGAAATGAGAATCTTGAAATTTTGGAACTGTAGACAGACCACATACTGATATAATACAAGAAGGCAAGTGGTCCGGGTATGCTACGTGTGATAGACAGTAAAAATGAATAGGTAAAACTAAAAGTATAAGTATGCAATTTATGAAAGTGACACAGAAGTGAGGAATTGCTCCTAATATAAATGCCCTATGCCTTCAAAATGCCGTACACTTATTTCTGGAAATTAGTTATATTTAAATATCCTCACTAGCTTATAAGTTGTAGTGCACTACTTTATCATATTTCATATCAAGCAAAAATCGCAGTACCACCACATTGCCAGAACCAATGCCTCTCGGGCCACCAAAGGACCGGCTAATTTTCAGAGTTCGGTGGGCTGGTATGAGTAACTCGATAACACTTGTGTTGACTGTGACTCACTGCGACCAATGTGTGTCACATATGAGCTACGGACTTAAGTTATTCATTAATAAAACAGTTTGAAAAGGTCTTGTTGGAAATCAACTAATTTTGATGAAATGAATGACTAACTATATTTTGCCATTACACTTCTTCAGCATATTAGAAAAGGCACAGCTATCTATAGTTTCAGTTAGCCGATGTTTTAAAGTTCTAAAGTATTTGTTGATGGAAGTTGATTTTCAAAAGACTTAAGACTATTTGCCCCTATGACTACTATACACGACAGACGGAACACGGCCGCCGCTGCTCACACAAAACCAGACTGATGTGGTGGGTGATCCCTAACCCTAATAATTTTTCAACATGTTTTGAAAACGGAAGAAAAGAAATGCATAGATTAACGTAAGAAATTATTCGCGACATGAGAAACAACACAACGCACATATATGGGTCAGCTAAACGACTACATACATTTTGGGTACTTCAAAAACAAATTCCAGTCATGTAACAAAAATGAATATGATTTTGATAGGTCATTCAGTCATTCATATAGTTAGACGTTATGTCATGGATGTGGTAGGTACTTTGGTTCCCAGGACCTAACACAAACAAAGGAAGATAAGGTTACCCTAAGACAAAATGTCTGTTTCATACAATCGTTAAATTAAAAATGCTCTTTTCATTGTGGTATATGTCAGAGGCGTAGATATAGTATTAAGTATTTAATCTGTCATGTCTGACAGGAATCAACAGGGGATGAGAATTAAAATGAATTTTTACGACTTCACAAAATAATAAAAAATGAAAATAATAACAAGTGTACTGGGTAAAAGTATGCCATCCAAGATTCACTCTGGCTTGTTGAGCTGAAGTTCAGATATGCCTATGTTGTGTGAATACAATATTAGGTCGTCATTAATATAGGCACGCATCATGAATCTTTTTCGTTGTTGTTCATATCCTCTTCATTTTTCTAATACCAAACAAACTGAACAGTCAAAATAGATGTCGACTTTGATGACATCAGAATAATAAGTCCAGCCTTTTTCACTGCTTTACGCTCACCTTCAAATTGCAACACTATAATATTATTCGCATCACACGAAAGTGAGTAGAAATACTCAGATGGGAATGGAAGAGGTGTCAACGAGTATTTCTGATGATCAGAAACATTAACTGAATTCTTACATTTTAAAAATCCCCAATGAGAATTGCCCATATGCAGTTTAAATACTGTTGGATATTTGCCCAACGGGATGTCTGCTTGTTTTAGCTCAAATTCATCTACAATCTAAGGTATACAGAAATTCAGAAGATAGCACATTGCACTGGAAAGATAGTTAAATATTACGGATAGAAAACAAATCAAATACGAAATAATGTTTTGTAAAGAAGGTTTGAGATTTATTGGGAAAAGGTTTACTACCCCAACTGGCGTGTGGCTAACATCGGCCAGAACCCAAGTTTACACAGCTCACGTTAGTTATATCATACAACTTGTATGTGCCTTCTATTTATGTGCTCCAAATATTTCACCACATTACAGACAGACAATATTACTGCGTTGTCTGGAAGTTGTAATAATAATCGGGCAATAATAACATGGCTTTTAAGTCATCATCTTCAGCGAGCATTTGACATTGCAATACATTGTGTATATATGTAGAAACTGTTTAATTCAACAGTATTACACCGTTAAAATGTTATGTATCTGGTCGGTTGCAGCACGGATGTCTAACGGAATAATGGAATTCATACAATACAATAATGGTGGCGCAGTGCTTACACACATTATGTTGTCATTGTTGACTGCAAACTCATGGCTATGACTCATGACAGCGAAAAATACAAGTCTGTGTATTTGAAAAGGGAAAATCGTCTTTTTAATGAGCTTGTTTCCCCAGCGTCACTTGCCCTGTCAATAAATTCCATTTGACACAGTGGCGTTTACTACAATGTGTTAGGATTTGTGACTTTTAAGCATTGGATCTCATCACTGCCATACCATCCAGAAGGGTCTTTTAATGGTTGTCTCCGACAGAGTTTGTAATAACTTACAGTAAAAACGGATACTACAACTACCTGTGTGGCAACCTAACAAATAATAAGGTGCAACTGTTCTTACCTACCAGCGACTCGATTTTCTCTCACTGAGTCTGAGTGTTAGATTGTGGAGATTAGCCAATAGATGCTGCAAGAGAAAAGTTGTCTCATGATGACAAGGATGCTTCCTTATAATTTTTGTTGTCTCTATTTCTCAATTTCTCCTCTAAACTTTAGGATAGATCATGTTAATATTGATATTACACCTAACTTAAGGCAGTGTTTTAAGCGCATGTGTATTATGATTTTGATGGCTGGAAAAGTCTGCAGGTGTAATTACTCTCCTTTCATTATATTATTTATTAGATAACTACTCAATTCGGTCAACATGTAAAACCCGCGTAGTCATTAAAATCAATATATCTTGTCCTTCAAACTTTTAGTTCATATCTACCCACCGATTTCCCGATATGTATTGCTTTTTACGAATAGTAGGACTCATTTTCATTCTCTAACACTGTTAAATCTGTTCAGCATATTAAACGCCGTACTTTATAATAATGTGTGAATTATGTAAAAACGATGGGAAAACCTAGGGCCATAGTACACAGCAAACGATAAAATCGGATACTACCTATGATACTTCTGCAAAGCTCTAGCATATATGTATTTTTCGTGTAGTAACTACTACGAAGTAACATTTAATTGTAAAGCTCGATGTAAATGCAACATGTCATATTTCTTGGGCATAATGGCAACGACAATTGGGCTTTGGGCTGACACAGGACATCTGGAAATATAAACAGTAGCCGTTTGCAGTCAGAAGAATCGAAGTGAATTTATAAAAATCAAACATTTCAAATAAAATGATTTCTACCTTCAATATACAGCTTTATTACTAATACATAGAAATATTTAAGGTTTACTAATAATTTTGAATAATTAATTAATAATTATTAATTATTTAATTGTACAAATTAACTGTAACGACTTGCATTGCATGGTTAAAAAAGAATCAACTTAAAAAATATAAGAGTTTCTTTGAAGTAAGCGTTTCGTTCTGCATAAAAGTTTACTCTGTATTTATAACATTAAAATGTGTGCTCAGAATTATGTCACCCTAATTGTGTGAATTGACAGTTCAGTGTAGACGAAATTTATGTTCTCATCAGTTGCTCTTTATACCTTGCGAATAAAAATGCAAATGTAATGAAATACAACATTTTAGATTTTGTATCCAGAGAATATACTGTCAATAAAATATGGTATAATGGTAAAATGCAAACCATGAAAATCTAAGAATGTCTACCTACGTTTAATCCAATTTTCGTCAAGAAATACCTATCATCAAAATTTTACAATATTAATCTGTAATCGAAGTTTTAAAAGGTTAAACAGCTGAAATTTAAGATGGTCAGTGAGAAATGTAGTAGCTTAATTTGTACGTCCGATATTTTTAGCATCTACAAGTATCTACAGCTACAGTACATGTGTTCTACTTTTAAGGTCAAACTTACACACTTTTTGAAACCAGGGAGGTCGGATCTTTTAGCATGTTTTCCTGTAGTAATACACAGCAAAAAGATTGGAACAAACTGAGCTAAACGATGATAAATATTCCCTTTTAGAAATGATAAGACACTCATATTTCACCCCTCGTTTTGGGTTTGGTCTGGTAGTGTTTTTTTTATAAAATCATGAGTATCTGTGAATGTACAGTGAAAGATGCTTCATTCTTCTATAATAACATCTGATTATATGCGACAACTGGTGACCGTTCCAACCGTTTTTACCTAACCCCGTACAAATACACCAAGCACCATTTTACTTACTGCTTGCGAGGGTGCGCGCTGTATATTATATTTATCGTTATTCAATCATATGAACTCATTCGTTTCTCGCATACATGAACGTAGACACTATGCAGTTGCAGTTGAAATTTATGCAGCATTGCATACTCCTAATAACACCACAAAAATACAGCGCGTATGAATGAAGGTATCAGTTGACCACAATTTCATCCATTTATACATTTTTTTCTACAAATTCTATCTACCTGACCGGGTGCAGTAGTCGCATGTTTCATCTCAGATTTCAAAAACAGATTTCTTTCCAGATTAGATAAGTCAGGTTTTGACTGGACGTGAACGACTAAAAGGTTTAAAACCTCGCGTGCTGTATTTGTTAACAAAGAAAGCGAGTATTGTACACAAGACAGGGGAAAAATGAATGGCGCTTTAAGGATCATTGTTGGTTGATGATGCTGTGGCGTGAGGTATTCCAGTCACACTAAAATCACCAACTGGTGCTCTGCTAGTGATGGCCTCTCTGACCACACTAGCACACCTAAGTCAGTTAGTCAATGCATAATTTTTCAGCTGATCAGGTTTCATATCATTTGTCACATTTAACAAGCTGATAGTTAAATGTACTTTATCAAAGAACGAGCACATTATGTAAATGCAAAAACCTATTAAACGCATTCCATTTCTTTGTGTTCCATCTGGACGTTCTTTGAATGAGTTTGTCCATGCGAATGTTGGATAATCTTTCCTTCAGTATTTTAAGATGACTCTCTTGCTGACTGTAACTGTTTTAATCGAATTTTCAAACACAATGTCGACTTATTATAAACAGTGCATAACTCGACTCTGTCCGTGCTCCGTAAGGTGTGAAACTACTTACGATTTTCAAGAGCGAATCCACAATTTATGCCACATATGTTATTATATGCGTACAAGTGTCTAAATTTTAATTGAACCAACTGTAGCTCAAAATCACCATTTTGAGATGCAATGTGGTAGATAAATTCTCCTTAAAAACAAACTTGTTTGTTTATTTTTTAAATATCTATGACATAAGTTCTGTTGCATTATTATGTAGAGCTCTGCTTTAAATGATACCGTGTCACGAACATTCATATAACAATGCTTTTCCTCTGATAACCCATTTGGTACAATTTCTAAACTACACCGTGACATTGGTCCTTTCGTTTTCAGGTTTGTTCGTTTTGTTAAAAAAATTAAAGGTGATCTGTACGTTTCATTCTAAATTTGAACTTTTGATTCTGCTACCTCGGTTTCTGCTATTCCTTTTGGTTTTAAAATACACTCGAAATCCATTGTAATATTTACTATTTTTCCTCATAACTTTGTGTTCGTGTAATCATTAAGAGTATACGCGAAATAGTAAAAATGTTCTAAATTTTGATGTTGACTGTTATTATGGTCTGTAAGTAAGGCTTAATTATGTCGTTACGTCTGAGGTATATTACTGCTCTTGAAGAGGCTTGATTTTGTTTTGTTGTAGTCATAATTAAAAGTTAACGTGACGATTTTAATTACGTTTTGATAAAAAATTGGCAAATGAGAGGGAAAGTATTTGAAAGTTCATAACTGTCGGAATATTTGACTTGCGTATCATTGAAAACACTGACAGTGATTACATGATACAACACGATTACGTTACAGTTGTCACATAATTTCTCATACGGTGTGCTGGGTCAAGGAAGACGATAATAACGCGTTGAGTTTGTCTGGCTCTGGTTGTAAGATGCTGCTGCTGGGTGTAAAGACTTACTGACCGGCTATGTTAGGCTGTAGCTTAAGACATAGCACAGCACCCAATCGAGAGTCAAAAGGTATACAGAGCAGTACATACCATCCCTCTGCCTGACTCTAACAACAACAAACGGGCCAAGAAATTTCACGCATTCATGTCTATCATGATGAATCATGACCACACGGCGACCTGTACGAAGTGGTTTTGTTCAGTGCTTTCAATATTTACAGGCACCCATCTACATCTTTTTGAGATTTTGTTGATCTCAAACAACAAATCCCAATATTTTTAACTTGGCTAATGCTTCAATGGTCAAAAATAAAAAAGGAGTGCAAGTCGTTTATCCGCGAATGCAAGGTATTTCCCAAAAATATCTATTTATGTACATTTACCTTACCTTACCTTACCACTTTGAAAGAATTTCTCTCTTTGTTGTAACATAAATCCAGAAAATGTTTGTTTTTGAAGTACTGGTAGATGCATCCTACATTGACGTAGAATTGTTACTTGCTGTTTGATGCATGCGTGTTTGCAAACGTGTATGACGCTGTTTAACTTGTAAAGATACAATTTCTAATCGGATTATGATAATTATTTGAAGCCCCGTCAGCTAGTGTGTTGACGAGTATTTTTTGTACTCTTACACTTTACAGGCATTCTGGTACCAGTGTTTGTGTGACTGACGATGAGTATTAGCGATTTTGTGTAGTACAGTTAAAATAAGCGTTTTAGCGTTAAAATACTATATCATTGAGGTTAAACTATCAATCAGCAGCCATACGGTTGTATTCTTGTAAGTTGCTAATATTGTTCTTGTTGTCGAAATTGTAAGCCATATACGGTGACGTCGCATCCGATATGTATTAGTATGTCAGCAGGGGTGTAATAATGATGCCGGTTGGATTGCATAATGTTGATTGACTGATGGCACGGTACGACACAACACCTTAATTATTAACGGTATTAACCGCGGGCCCTTACAGGGCCTACTTGTACCTAGTAATTTTATAATTTGTAGAACTTGTAATGATTTAAAAATCTGTTAATTTTTTCTTGCTATCACGCTAGCTATCAACTACCGCTTAGATAAATGCTAACAATAATTGTGTTTATGTTCATTTTAAAATATGCTTCATTTGTCTCCTGTCTTACAGTTTTACACCGTTTAGTTTTCTGTTTGAGCAGTTTCCTGTCAAATTTTCATAGTACCCTCATGACTAGCGTTATCATAGATAGTGCTTCATTGTATATAAAACAAGGTGAGCAAAAAAGTGGCAGTCAAGTTTTTCACGTATCTTTCTACAATTTTAAACGGCTATCAATAATTTTAAGACGTTTAACTATAAGTACCCCAAATACCTGAACGGTTATTAACGGCTAGCAGTCAGTACTAAAGTAGCTAAAAGTTATTTCTACAAGTAGTGGTGGTGGAAAAATTGAGATAGATTTATTTATTTATTTAATGACTAAAGGGATCATATATACGTTGAGTACTTATTTATCTATACATTTAATTTGTCTCACCTCGCCATAATAATAAACGTTACAAAATCTTATACTACATACTACATGCTCGTTGTGTAGCAGAATTCGAATTCATCAGTCGAAAATATTCTCTAATGAACATTGGCTATCCACCATGTTATGCTATCTTTATTCCTTTTTGTAAAAATGCAATAAATACCTTTTACCGTGAAAAAATGCATTAGTCCTCAAGACGCTGGCATACGTGACATATAATGTACTTGAATGTGATATTTGACTTGAGTCAGCATTCAGCAAAATTGCACTTTTAAACTAGTCTAGTTACAGCAAGAACCGAAGACCCTCTCGAGTGCCAAAGGCTCTGCAAAATCCTTGTACTAGGGCAGCAATCATAGTAAATACTACAAAATACACAGATTTTACTCTATTGTACTCTATCGTATTGTACTTTACTCTGTTGTGAATTTTTATACACGTGTTGAATCCGTCGGTTGTCATCGTAGGTGTGTGTATGTTTTTTGTACTTTGCTTTTTAGCGATCCACCTGTAATTTAATATAGGTAAGCTATTATTGATATTATGATAGTAATTATTTCTGGGTAGATGTACACACGGACGTACACACATGCAATCTTTTGTAACCCTGCAGTTTCTGCATGATATTGTAACTTGTGAGTACAGGTTGAAAGACTAAAATAGACTTCATACATTTCAGATTTGTGTGTGTTGGTGTGAATTGTATGTAACACAAACACATAAAATATTTATGGCTGTATCAGTAGCTTGCGCATGCGTGCGTATTGTGCGTACTCTCAGCAAAGATGCTTGTTATATGGTTCCTTCCAACTGTGTTGTTCACACACGCAAAGTTTATCAGCTCTATCCATCTTGATAAAAATGACTGAGCCATTATCAGATTCATCATCTTGGCGTCATTATTATTATTTTTTCCTTTTTTACAGGAAAGTAATCGATTACTTGAGCAGTAGCAGGCTAGGGCTATAGACTGCGTAAGGTCAAAGTGATGATGATGAATCACTACGAACTGTACTGTAAAACCTCCATGTTTGTTAGGTTTAATTTGCTTAAATCTAATTACTTAATTCGTTACTGCACAAAGTCGCAGTTTCGAATCGGAAGGCGTATATTGTTACATGCATGTCCTGATTTATCTGCTGTTGGACAAACTGTAAAATGGCCCATTTAAATACTTAAGGATATGCACGAACCGCTCGTACTCGCTTCTAAATGAAGCACTGCATTTTGCACGCACGCGTCCTGTCCACCAATTTAAATGTGCTGTGCAACGACGAAATACAAAAATGTCTGAATTCGTAAACTGTGTTTGTGCAAGCTTAATGGTGAATACCAATGTACCAACACGATCTTTTTTTGTAGTTGCTGGCACAATGAAATTATGCGCATGCGCCTAATCAAGATACCTACTTTAGCTAGTACTACTGGCTACTGCTAGTAGTAGTAGCAGTAGTAGTAGTGGCACTATTGGCACTACATAATAATCACTTACAAATAAAAGAGCTCCTTCCTCTCGCATCTCAGTTTATATTTAGTCAATGCCAAAGATTTTCCATTGAACTTGATACTTGGTGTGCTGTTTAAGTTTCTATGTCAGTGCAACGAGAGAGGTCACTCAAAAGTTGGACGCATTTTGTTTCGTGTAGAATGAGCATGATAACGTTGAGTACTCACTTCCGATTTGAGGATGATGAGCCCTCCCTGTAATTCGCAGTGATGAGTTTCCATTAGTTTGCTCATTCTTTATGGACACAGAAAGACCCTTGAGAAGATGATCTTCTTTCCTTTTGTTCTCCATTGTTAAAATTTTAAAGATAACATTATTCCAAAACAGCCCTATAATTATCATCGCATTTTACCAAGATCGTCTTCCTAACCATTAAAATTGTGTTTTATTGTGTACTTGGCAGGTTTATTTTGTTGCTAAATATAAGACAGACAGGGAGAGAGACGTGATGATACCTGTCTCATACATGCATTTATTTTAGGTACGTGCCACGTAAAACACTCTGATGGCGATGATGGAAAGGATACAAACAATTGCTGCTTTATTATGTGTATTATTACTACATTATATCTTTCATGGCGTCCAACTCAGCAGCTCTCTTATACGAACGTACGTCTTGCTTTTTTTGCTACTGAAGATTTCAACGCCAATTGATGCCCTCCCAGAGCAGTGCTTGAAACCAACAAATAATACTCTGCGTTTTGGTTCTGATTTTAAACTGCTTCCTTAATTTCGCCCTTTTACAAGGGTAAAACACGTTTACTTTTTTTTACCTTGTAAGGATATCCGTCCTACCGTTACATGCCAAAATCCATTGTATCTTATGGGATTTATACTACAATATTAAAAAACGATACGCGTGCTAAATTTGGACTCTGTAATTAATTCTGGTTCTGGACACAATGTAAAAATGTTTTGTGTAAATTATGATGCTTCCAGCAAAGTATATTAGACAAATTGCCTGTTTAATCAATTTAAAGGAGCTTGAATGAATATTGCGATGTGGCAATAATCTGATAGAGTTATGATCGCAATCTGTTGTTTGAATGAAGGTTATATCATTTTTGATTAATTAATTGATTACATTCCATCTTTTTTATGCGTTTCCAGTGATCCGGTTCAAATTCATTAACGGGGAAGAAGTCAACTGAAAGGTTACGATGGTAGTATACGTGTAACTAGTTTCAGAAGTTTGGGTGAAGCTATTTGGTTATACAACACAACAATCCTATACACCCTTGATTGTTTATTACAGAATATTTTGCACGACTGCAGGGATATTTCAGGCAAAAAAAACTATGAATGCGTTCCTCACTTAGGTTTATTTTTAGACCGCATTAATGCTTTCTCACCAAATATATAATTCATACAACTGTCTCCGTATGAGTATCAACCAACAAATGCATTACGAAACACCCTACAATATAACCGGGAGTGTCTGGTCGTAGGAATTCCGTTCATATGGTGACTTGTAACAAGTCGTCACATCATACATAATATCATATTTTTACAACATTACAAATGCATTTATTCATAAAAATATTTTCCAGAAACGACGACTCGTATGATCTCATTGAAATCACCAACCAAATGCGCTAGGTGGAAAAGGTGAAATGGGCAAATTTTTTTGCCATGTGGTTCTATTAAATCTATTATTTCTTTAATTTTTCAATTAGTATTCAACCTTTTATTACTAAAAATAAACTGAACAAAAAAATATATTTGCAGTTTCCATTCCCATCTTTCGTAACACCAGGACTGATTTTGGAGAGTCATGTATTAGAGATACATCTCGTCCAGCGATGAACCAAATAAAAGGCAAAGAAGACAAGTTTACAGGATACGATGGCAAACTGCTGCGTCTTGGGGCCCCAACACAATGGTTTTAAATTGAACGAAACATAAAAAGGAAGATTATGCCACCCCTTTCCGTGCTGCTGATTTACCGGCCGCAAACAAAAATAAGTAGAAACGAACCCCCGCTCCTCGAAACAAGGCTCCCATTCTCAAACACATTTTAAATATACTACACACACACTACACCATATTCTGCGAAAAATAGCTTGTCAATTTGCATAATACAATATTAATCTCATCACCCCAACCCCAAGTGCTCTAAAGGTATCGCAATGAAATAGCCAACAATGGAATATTCTCGTATCATCATCTCTCTCACAGTTTTGTGCGTTCACAACGATATAACCATTGATTCTTATTGTTATGTAAGTAGGTATGCATGTAATACTGCCATGACGATGCAGAGTGAAAAGGGCCCTTTTTTGTGGACTCCTTTGCGTGTGAGAGAATACCACAAACATTTTGTTATAATACCAGGAGACTTAGCGTAGGGATAGCTGCTCAGCTTATATGGCCATGTTGAGTCACTCGAGCTCCCTAGCTGGAGTACCTATTGTTGCAGCAGGAGCAAGAGCCACAGTAAAGCTTTTTTAACACCAATTTTTCTCCACATTTTGACTGTTTAACAACGACGAGGGGTTACTTGCTATCATCAGCCAACCAACAACAGCAGAAAGCCGTCCTACTATGTAGAGTTGCCTTATATGCACAGTGCGCCATAATACCGTCGTATTGTGCAACCACTTTGGAGCTTAGCAGCAACTCATTGTTGAGCGAACAGGTAGAGAGAGAGAGAGAGAGAGAGAGAGAAGTTCAGCTTGTTTTCAGATACTTAGAGCGGAGGCAACTCACCTGAGCTTCTCAGTTGGTCCACTTCCGTGGCAAGAGAGAGACGCTCAGAGAGACAGACTTGTAGTAAAGCAGTCAGTTGCATTTTGCTCGTAAGAGAGGCCCTTAAGAGAGCACGTTGAAGCTGTCGTTTTCTTTCATGCGTGAAAGAGCAGAGAGTAAAGAGCGTTTGTTTGTAAAACGCCAGCACCACAAGGAGTTGAAAAGTGTGTGTTGTTGTGTGCATGTACCTACTTCATAAACGCAACGCGCGCTCACACACACACACCTACACAAACACGCTTATAAACTATTATATACTATTTTGACTGTGTGTTCTGCTGGTGATCGTCTGGAAGTAAACAATATTGTTGTCGTGGTCCTTGGAAATAATTAAAGTTAAGCTCGTCACGAGACTGCACACTCTCAAGTGGAAACGTAACATTATCACAATTCTCTGTTTCGTATAAAAATTGCTCCATCTGTGCATCTTTACTTTTTTATCAGTATCATCATCTTGATCAACAAGTTAAGTTCCGTTTCCGATGATGAGCTCATCTTTTTTTACCACTCCAGCGATTTTCAACAATCTGAAGGGATGAGCTTCTGTGTAAACGTCTGTAGCCTTGTCAAGAAAATAAACTAAAGAACAGCGTGTTTTAGTCATTTTTTTAACCACTTCCGAGAAGATCCACACACATACACACACGAGAGATGAAATCTTCATAATAGTTTTTTTGCAGTTGAAGTTCAAGAGTACAGAGGTCGCGTAACGAACAGAGTAGTGAAGTGAGCTTGAAACTGAATAATACTGACAATATTAATTACATTGTTTTAATCGCTCGTAGCAAAAAGGGAAACCACGTTTTCTTACGTAAGCAGTTAAAAATAATGCTTACAGTTTAATTACTCTTGTTTTTTTTTCTTTAAAAAGTGAAATAATGACTTGTGGCAAAAATGAGTTTTACTCAGAAACAAGAACAAATTATTAGTTGAACTGACTCAAATTTGAGAATTAATTCTGTAAACTAATTGATACCTACCTGATCACCTACCTGCTGTCTCGTAAACTTCATTCATGGAAGCATGAGTGGTAGCAGAAGTTCTCAAATTATTGTGCCCTCAGCTCCTGTTGGTGAATTTCAAGAGGTAAGATCTCTATTTTATTAATCCTAATTACTATTAATATTTATATATATACCCATACATGTATATATGATGGTGCATACTGCACCATTTCGTGTCAAGAGTTGATACCCTCTGGATTAAGTTTTTATTACCGTCATCGTCATCCCTCAACAGGTTTAGACTAATATACTGTCGTATCGATTACAAAAAACCCTCAACCTCTTAATACACTGGTAGTAGTAACAAAGTAATAAACCGGCAATGTTTTCGCCAGAAAATCAAACAACCACCAAGGTAGTTAAAGTGAACCGTACAATGTGTGCCATATAAATGTCAGGTTCCAGGGTATGTCACAATTGTCCCTCACAAATAGGGTACCGTCTACAAGTGGAATTAGTAAAAAAAAGAATGGGACAAACAAAATGGGATAGTCATGTCATGCACACAAATATAATCGCGATAACTGTTGTGGTGTGGTAGATTAGAAGGTTGTTATCCTTTCCAGGGTCCAGTGATACAAGAAGAGAAAAAAAGTACGCATCTCTACCAGTAAAGTCATCTTCCTCCATAAATTTTTACGTTTTCGAATGGACTACATAGTTAAAACTGTTAGCTAGGCGAGTAATTGTTATCATGTTTTCCCATCATGTACCATATAGTACCCGTACGCACTCTCTCTCTCTCTCTCTCAGCCAGTATCTCATTTTCAGGCCATCACCATCTTCAAATAGAGAAAAAACAAAGCCTCGAACCATATTTTTTTCTGAACGCGTCTTTGTTCACGTCTGATCCCCATGTCAGTCGTTGTACGCTCTATCTAACTACTTGAAGTCTTTATTTTGTAGCTTGAAATGCGTAATTAGGGGTTGTTTGCCAGGGTTTAAAATTCAAACAATGTATTAAATAAATAAGTCAATGGATCGCACTCTCCAGTAAAACATCTCGCCATACATGAGTATAATGTCAGGTAAAAATAAACTTTCATGTGTTACCACTTCCCCTCTCCTCACTCTCTCTCTCTCTCTCTCTCTCGCTCTAGCGCTCTTCTAGAGAGAGAGACCTCACTCTACAGAGACGACGACGACGCGATCCCGTTTATTCATTACACCAACATCAATATCAACAGTCAACGTTGAACCTACAAATTGTACTTATCTTTCATTCACGAAACAAATTTGTTGCAGGTTTATTTCTAAAATGTGTATGGCGTACGTTCTTCCCGTTACTGTTTCTTATAGAATGCCTTATTGTAAAATTATCTGTACGCACAGCTTAGGAGGTAGATAACCTGTTCCCTCAATTCACTACCCAGACAGACGGACAGACATAGACATAGACGAGAGAGAGAGAGAGAGAGAGAGAAAAGTCATATATTCCTCAGAGGGACAAGAAGCAAGCAAACATAAACAAAATTGATATTGAATTGTTACATCTAGTTAAGTCTTTCTCGGTGTAATAAAGATAAGATATCCTGCCCCGGTTGGATTCTTCTTGTATCTACTTACTTTCAATAAGATTACCTATATCACACGTCTATAAATCGTTACCACTTATATGTGTTTTATTATGATTGCCCAAGTTCAGTGTCCACGAAGAATACTGGGGACTCCAATGACTGCATCGTTTTACAATTGATAAGCGTAATTAACTATTCTTTTTCTTTTCATTTTATTAGAGCTCGGGCGCAGTCCCAAGGTTTCTTCCATTTTGCTATTGTTTTATGTAACAACACAATAGCCTATAGTTTTATACCAGCATATACCTCAAGCATACATACAAAAAATAGGTACAGAACGCACAAATCGAACTATTTTCCCTTGTTATGCACCTCCTTCGCGTTGAGTGCATAATAAGTTTATTTAAGGATTACCGCGATCAGTGACACAGTCCTTTGAGTTGGACGACCCATGCGTTCCTAATAGACTATAATCGTACTTCACGAAAATATTAACTCTCCATTGCCACATCATAACGGAATTTTATACTTATTATCTCCCACACGCAGCACTGCTGCTTATCCCTTAGAAATAGAAACTTATCATGGACTAGCATCAGCATCAAAATTCTCCAGCAGCATAATTTTTATACATCTTTAAAATAAGCTATCCTCTGGCATTACACACAGGTAAATACACACACATTGTGGCTATAAAAAGTATAGAAAAAAATTGTTGTTGAAAGGTCATACCCGTTAATTTCTCAACACTTGGTGACAGCCGTATAAAAAGGAAGATTTTTCTTTCTTGTAATAATATTATAAAAGAGGTTGTAAAAAGCCACATCTCTCCCAGGTGGTAATGCTTTGAATGTGTTACTTTAACGTTTCAGTAAGCATTCGAGCAATCGCATTATTATTGCTGTGTGTTGTGCTGTTAAAGAATCAACAGTGCTGTGGAATGAATATGATGATGATGATGATGACTGTTTGGATGCAGTAGTCCATGATGAAGGTGCTTACGTGTTTTCGTTAATAGTCTGTGGCCCTTCTGATCGTCTTCCTTGTAAGTATGTGTGTGTACCTGTTCAAGGAAAAGTAGAATGTAGGTATGTGTGTATAGGGAAGTACAAGCGCAATATTAAAAATGATCACAGTAGGCAATAATGAAAATTTACGTAAAGAGTCCTGTGGCTTTCCTCTCGTCGTTTTAAAGACCAAAGTCAAATTTTTCAACGCTTGTTTTCATTTTTGATAATATTGTAAATTACCACTAAGTTGGAAAAATGCTCGGTGTTTACGAGAAACAAGAATTCATGTCTGAATCACTTGCCCATGGAGGAGTACTTAAAGCTCCTGTGCAATTCCACATTTGTACTCCCTGCCGAGACTTAAGTACGACGGCTGTCCCGGCTTCTGAAATGATATATTGGTGGGGATGAAAAATTCATTTGTGTGTGTTTGCAGGTAGACATGTTGTTGTACGGGCAAGATGATATAATGAAATGATTTTTAGAGTCCCATTCTACTTTGTTACAACAGCAAAACGCCATAATAGAATTTACGAATTTGTAATTTTAGGAGTCTCAAGAAAATGTTCAAAGTTTTGTCTCTCTTTCAAGAGAAGGAGCAGGTCAGTTTTTTTGCGCCTTCGTCAGGTATGTCAAAACTGACAATTTCGAGAATTTCAAGACGGTACGGACCTGGCAATATGAAGGCTCATAAAAAAATTTTTTAACCGTTTTGTACCTCGTGATGAGCAATACGATATTATTGCAGGGAATATTATCATTAACACGTAAGATTTTACGGCAATTTGCGTTTCACAAGTTTAAATAATGCTAAGCAACCCTTGCCTATTTTATCTCACGTTTCATTTCAAATGGGCTGTAGTGTAGTAGTGCCACTTAAACATTTGTTGTGATAATATTAAAAAGCTCATATCATACGAGGAGTGCGCAGTGACCAGAAACTTATTTTGACTTGACATAAGCTTGAGTATTGTCAGCAGGTTCATATTAATGCAAAAAAGCATCTACACCTGGCACTAAAAACTGACAAGACAATATCTCTTCCTTCATTTCATATCTATCTGCCATAAAAATTTAACTCTTTGTTGAAAGCCATCTTCATTTTCTTAGTTATCTATTAACTGCGACACACAAAATTCTAACTTATTACCCCATGTTCATTACTGTTCCTAACAATGGCAAAAAAACTGCCATTTTCATCCAGATGTGTCATACACATTGCTCGCATTCAAAAAATGGAATGCAAATATCCCAGCCACTGACGTTCTATCTTGTCACTGCTGGCTCCTCAGCATCTAGAAGTGGTAGTAAAAGCAATAACTAAAATCCGAAAGGTGTACACGGATTGTCAGGGTAAGGGGAACTTTTGTAGTCAAACTGTAAAATTACAAGCTCTACGACATGGTCAGAAATATGTATGCTTGAAAGGAGTTCTAATTATACGAAAACAAGGGGAAATGGTAACATATGTCTCCCTATAACGCAATAAAAGTGCGAGCGCACACACTACGTCCATATTTTTTTGTATTTATTGTAGCTCTCTGTGGTTTATTGTTTTTTGTCTCTTCATTCGTCACCAAAAATTGATGGGAGGGTAACAGTAATGAGTGTCTTAAACCTTACCATTATCAAGTTAACAACTCTGTTCCCTTTGTTTATGACACATTGTTCTTCTTTGTCAAGTCATGTCAACAACGCGGACAAACTTCAATGTCTAGCCCAGGCCAGGTTCTTTAAGATCTGAAACAACTGCTAATTTTTATTATTAAATTAAATTAGACATTGTTCATGGAAGTAGGAAAAAGTACGTTATGCTTACTAAAACCCAGTAATGTTAATAATAATAATAATAATAAAAGATGAAAAACTATCATTAGAGGATTTTAAACTGAACCCTCTCAATTAGGCTGTCGTCGTGAAAAAATAAAATAAAATCAATTTTCAAACGTAGCCATTCCTGAAGGAAATCTTTTTTGCCTGTGTACCCTCTATGATTACATATTGTGATCCCAGTTATGAATTATGAGAGTACATATAACCAGCAAGAAAAGAAGAATGACATGATGTTTGACTTTTTGTGGCTTTTCTCGCTGCACATGGATGGAAGTTGTTTTTTTGAGCAGCAGTGTTCTCTGGGTATCTCTTGTGTAGGTATGCCTATACCAAAATTATTGGTTTAAAACAAGAATAACAGAGGTAATGAAGTTCCAATAATTCCTAAAAAGGAATCTTCTTTTTTTGTACAACACAATGCACACTTTACACAGTCTCTCTCTCTCTCTCTCTCTGTCAGACAGAGAGATGCCCATATAATACAGTATAAAAAGGAAACCCATAATAACTTCAACTATTCAAAAATCTTGTTCTCTCAACTGAACCCTACTCCTTCACCTTTCTTGCATGAAAAAAATATATCGTTTTACCATTTATGATTTTTTCTCTCAATCTTCCCACTACTACTACTCTTACTACTCCGCTTACTGCTTCTTTGTCTGTTCTTATTATTGTAAACATTTTCGTTTAACTTGCTATAAACGTATTTTACCAGACCAGCACTCTTTTCTTGTAACAGCTAAATCTGGTATGAATGTATATGTTATATGACATATAGGAAGGATGATGGAACGTAGGTAGGCACATCAATACTTATATTTAAGTATTCAGGGCTAAAATAATGGCATGCTCTCTAATACCCAGAGAGACAGGTAGGTAAAAGTTGTAAAAAAAACTATACCAGGCAGCAGTATAACAGATATGAAGAGATGTAAAAATATAAAATGTGTAAGCGCCTGGTCAAGTGCATTCCTTTCCTTGTAATTTAAACGAAATTGAATTCTTCGTTTCATTTTTCATTTTCCAAAACACAAAATATATGCATATATTCAGAAAGTGTTCCCAACGTCATATATCACGTTTACAACAAGAAAGGCAGTGTGGAACCGCGTTTTTGTTGTTTTGCTGGTCCGAACGATGCATTTTTATTTTTAGTTAGTCAGACCCAAAGAGACTGGTATTTAGACACATGCTATCTAAAAAAAGACAGTATGAAAGCCCGTCATCATTCAGGGGTAAATAGTGGAGTGTCTAGTTTAAAATGTGCAAGCTTAAATTTGAGCGTGTCACATAATTTCTATATACGTATCTAGCACACATGACGTTGACAGGTTTCCAAATTAACTCTTTCTCAGGAAAAAACGAAATGAATGAAATTGTAGATATGCCAAGGAGAGGATTGTTAGCTGGAAATAGGTAGATGTGATGTAGATATTAATTTTTATGCCGAGTTACGTTTGCCATGTTATGAAATTCAAAATTTGCATAATCTGTTGTTCGTCACGGACATTCTAATCATCATTTAATTTTTCCGAAGATAGTCCGTGTAGACATTACTTCATTGTTACGACATTTGTAAAAGAACTAAAGAAATGGGGAGCATAAAACACACCGTCACCCAATTCACACATTCCGTGTAATGATCCAGACCACATGGATCTTTTACAATCGCGTGTATAAATTAAATAACACTTGTTTTCGATTCAAAATGAAAAAATACGCTTGAGTACGTTATTACCAAAGATCAGTTTTAAATGGCTTTGATGATCGTTCGCCTTTCAGTATTGACAACGGACGCCAGTCAACTTGCAGTGTTTGCAAGTGATAATAATGACTACAGAGACCTATTTTCCTCACTCACTCGTGCGAAACGATAGGTGATTCATTTTAATACCGCCGACCATGTCGTTCCAACGTTTTAGAAGATTGTTTTTGTTGACCAGGGCTTCTCCACCCTTACCACTTTTTCAACACACTTTGCACACGCCCTTTTTTATGCAATACTTAATCGGTCAGATTTTTTAATGCTTATTATCTACTAACAGCTGTTGATAACATAAAACCCCATTCTGACTTTTAGAATGAAGGCAGAGAGAGAGAGAGAGTGAGCAATTGGATAATTCGATGATGAGCCTTGTTTGGAAAATGCGACACAACGGAATGGGTTATGTTGACGCTAAATTCACGTTCGGGCAAACACCAAAGATGTTATTAGTTATTTGTTCCTTTTTGGGGTCATACCTCTATCCACATCCTCCAAAAATAATCTTTCCTTTAGCAAAATAATGGAGAGCGTTGACTCTTTTCGGCAATTCTTGGTAAACAACTTCATTTTCCAACTTCCTCTATAACAATATCCCGTTTTGAAGTTTAACAAACATAACATATCTGAGGGTGTTTGAGGAAGTTCTTTTATATATGAGTCCTCAGTCAAAATATTACAGATAGGTAATACATATTTCACATTTCTTTCAAGCTTCCTACATTTTTGTACGTACAACTATCAGCATCATGGTGCACTGCTAAAAATAACGAAAAACCCACTTTGAGGTCGCTATATCCTATAAACGCTGACTTTAACTTGCCATGTTTACCTTACTTGATCACACTGTCACTGTGTATTGGTTTAAGAGAAGACTGACACTTGTCCTGTCATAGAGATTAAATCATCAGAAAGCCAGTAAAACCGTGTAGACAAGTTGGCTTAAATCTGGTGGGTAAGATGGTAAGAAGGTTTAACACTAATCGTAATGCTGTCACACATGTATAATTGGTGGGAAACAATCATATTATTTGCTTTTTTGCTAAAATTCTTGAAGATTATAAAGGTTTTGATGACAACATCCCTGCAACAATCTTGGAGCTGGGAGTTGAAGTCACGAATTGTTTCTTAGATTCCCATCCTCTTTGAATACCCTTTTTGTAAATTTTTAAGGTGTAAAAAAACCTAAATTCCCTTCCCTGGCGTTTTCTTTGATGCGTCAAACATGTGTGGCAGAGGAATAGGTATATCAGCATTTTAGTAAAATAGCACAATCGACTCATTTACCTGACACGGTGCTTATTACGCTCTGCGGACATTGTTCATGTTTTTGCCACTTACTATATCTCTTTCTTTGTCTTCATTCAAAACTCCGACATTTCATGGCGACAATGCTGATGATTCAAAATTGATAATTCTCGTCTGCCTGACACTTTGAACAATTGGGAAAGGCAATAAAAATATATAATGTCACTTGTTAGTTTTTCTAAATCGAACAAGAAATTGCATGCATACCTACCTACCCATGCATGTGAGCTTTACCACCACCGCGTTTTCCTCCCAGTGTATCACCGTATCATCTTCGCAAAACAGTGATTGCATAGTAGTGAGTGAGCGACAGCAGCAGCATCTCATCATCACCATCAGCACGGTAGTGATTTCAATTCTCATTTTATTCCTTTGTAGATATGACTCATTATCATATTAAACCATGAGAGACCTTGCCTTTGACTTTGAGAGAGCATCACAGTCAAAAATAATAAACCTTTTGTGTCTAGCTTAAAAAATTACACTTTGCATATTTCTAAACAGTCTCTCATGTAGGTATGTAACAGCTTTGCTTCCGTATTCCCTAGTCGTATATTATTATGTGTGTGCCTACACACACACACTTATACTTAATACTTATCATCATCATCATCATCGTCGTCGTCGTCATCCTAGCTCACAAAAGTGTTTCTCTCATCTCAACAGGCTACTTCGTTGTACCATTTACAATATGTTCCTTTGTTGTACACATACTTTCATCTTTTTTGTACAAGATCAGTGAGCGTTTTAGGCCGTTACCAGTGTGTGGTGGTGGTGGCATATAGTAAGTTCAATTTTATTTATTGTTAGTTGATATGATTTATTGCCACTTGTGAAACTTGCATTTAAAATGCATGGTTATTACCGTCGTTAGAGAGATGTACCTCTCGATTCTGCCTATTGTTAGTAACATAAATTAGAGGAGAGGAAAAAGCCAATAGACGTCAATAAAGGAATAATGTTTCGAGTCTGAAATTGAATCCAGTCAGCAATGGAAAACGTACGAGTTCACATTCTCGACTTTTTAGGAATGAAAAAATAAACATAATAATGCTTCCCGTATTTGTGCATTAATCACTTACTTTTTTTAACCTGAAACGACTAATAACAATGGCTGCTGACGTGTAAGGTATATATATGTTTATATGCATAATGTATACTTGACTAGTGGTTTTTGTGTTATTATTGTTGGATGTTTTTATGGAAAAGACACCAGCCAGTACAAGTCAGGAAACAGTAAAAAAACAACAGTCGTTTACAGATGAACTGCTGGGGATTGTGTTAAAAATAATCTTTTGCAAATCCAGTAGAGAAAATGGATTTGTGATGGTCCTCTTTGACGATTCACATGCTACCAAGGTCATTGTGATCGTCTGCTATAATTTTGGATGCGAAATGAAATTAGCGAAGAGCAAAAATAAAAGACGAATGAGTTATACATTTTTGCCCTACAGAGCGAGAGAGAGAGAGAGAGAAGTAGAGAGAGCGAGGGCAAGCAGCAGTAGCAATAACAACAGTAGAGAAGAGGCAAACAATAGAGGGAATCTGTTCCGGATGTCGTTCTTTTTTTATTTTAAATCGTTGTCCTTGTTTTTATTTTTTCAGATGTGGCAAGATATTGAAAGGATGATTATGGCCACCGATGGTGTCACAAGTAGCGGGGTGGCTATCGCAGTCAAAACCGAATACTCACCGGATGATGAAATGAATTCAAATGACAACACATCCAACTGTGATACAAACAATGCAAATCGCTCCACCATGAGCTCTCAAGAGATAATCCATAACAATACCAAATGCAATGAGGGTGAACCGCTGCCTGTGTCACTTCGCCCCATTACTGGCAAGTCTTACATGAAGTTGGAGCTTCTAGAGTCGGTAAGTCGAGTCTCTTACTTTATGCTACTTACCACCACCAAATCATTTCCAGCGTTTACAGGACACACATATAATGCCATTAAATTAAGACAATCTCCCCCGAAATCCTCTTCCCAAAATAATAATTTAGAACGACAATATACAGATCCGCTTCTTCTCAAATGTACACACGAGACGGTGATCTTGACAGGACACTAGTTTTATCCGTCTCCTTTAGCTGCCCCTACTGTGTACATAAGAAAGACAAGAGATTCACGTTCTTGCATGTTACTACACGCACACTAGCCGATACGCTGATCAAATAATTTTCTGGCATTGGCTACAATTGGTAGTAGTCATCTATTGAAATGATCAGATTTTAATTCTGCCGTCCATCATCTCATCTCAGGTGTTGATAAAAGGAGTCAGATAAGAAGCATCGTTATATTAATAATTATTAGTATTCATTTTCATTCAAGGAGACTTTAAGAATCGCCCCACAATAGCATTACAACTAAAGGCTCCACATTTATGAGTTTCTCTGTGCAATGTCTGTCGTCGTCGTCGTCATCGTCGTCATGTCTTGCTAAACAGACAATCACAAAGGAATTTAGCTTCGGTCCAGTTCGCACTGACTGAATGCAGTTGTGTACGGCATAGAATGTGCATAACTCTGAGAAGGAGTAAAATATCTCTTGCTCAACGGGTAATAATAGGTACCAATTTCCTCTCACAATCTCACATCATCCCTTATTTACTTGAGTAGAATATTCATAACTTGTACTCATCTACGTACGTACACATTTATTTATTTATAGATAGGGAGGTATTTATCTTTGTTTGCTTTTTTAGTGCAAGGCAAAGATTTCAAGACTTTTTAGCTACTACAATCTCTATATCATTTCACCATCCGTTCTATTACAACAGTTTTATTTATTACAAGTTTTTATAACTATCTGTGCGGATGGTCAGCTTTTCAGCGTACAAGTGAACATAAATAAAAATTCTTTATTCGTCATTCGAAATCAGTAAAATGGCATAACTGCCCATAAAACTAAAAGCCATTAAATGTCATTATAGAAAGTAAAAGGATGCAAGGCAGACTGTAATCAATAACATTTATCATAATATATCTTCTTCCACTTACGCTTCATTCATGAAAGAAATTTATCGTGATTCATTTTCTCTCTCTCTCCCTCTCTTGCGGACTTGCGTACGTTCGTAAACGACGATCACCTAACGAATATTCATTTTTTTATAAGCGTGTAAAAATCAGGTTGATGAGAGCGTACTAATTTCTAAACTAATATTAAGGTTTGACAGGCTGACTGACAAAGTGGCTCCGATTGGTCCGTCTGTGGAGGTTTCAGGTCGCCTCAGCCTGTCATCCTGGACAATGATGAGACTTTTGTTAAGAACATGTTACATAAATGGATGCGATATAATGATATTATTATGAAGCACAATAACATCTACAAAGCGAGCAGTACACACACTCCATACATAGGTATATCATGAAAGTAAAATATTTTCCTTTTCAATATAAGTGATAATAATAGCATGAATTATTAAAGAAGAAGTGTACATACATACGGGCATAACGATATTAATAATAGCAGTGTTATACGGGCTCGTATATATACTGTATTTATGGTTGTGTTTTTAAACTTACTGATTAGATCCGTGTTTTGTTGAGCTCTGCCATGTCATATTTGAAGGTTTTCGTTTTTAAGACTTGCATTTGTGCATCATTACCTGCTGAACTGCGGCAGAGTGTAGGTTACTTAAATTTTAAATCGCCTTCTTACTTATTACTCGGGATATTTGGTTTCATTCGTGGAGTCGTGTATGCAACTAACTGGTTTATGACTTACGACGTTTGAGATTTGGGGAAGGCGACGGATGACGTGATGATAGTGAACTGTGTGGAGAGAGGGAGAGAGTATCATGCAGAAAGATGTAAATCTTGTATTATTCGCGTCTTTCATAAATCTGTGTTCAGTGCAACTTCACGTCTTGCTACATACTGAGATGTTTCGTAGAGATGAATGTAATAAAATAAGATTTTTAGTAATTACGGATCATCATTGTCCCGAGACAGTTTTTCATTATTCTTGTTTTCCAATTTACAAATTTAGACAGTGAGAAAATAGCAATGGTCTCAGACAGAAAAGGCTGTGTGCTTGTAACGCTGTCAGTGAAATTATATGCCGATGTAGTCATAACATTCTCCATGTTAATCATGAATCGTTATATTTTATTCGATGTGTTCCTTTCCCCTCCGCCCACGTTGCACATGTGTGCAAAGGATATAAAATACACAGAAATGAATAACGCATTTTCATTATACTCTCATTGTCATTTGTCATGTGCGAAGGAACTTTCTATTTTGAGCGGATAGAAAATTGTCATTAAATACAATGCATTTACTTATGCATTTAGTAGTACATGGTGTCATAGTTAAAATGCTTATTTTCAAGAGGCATACTTTTTTGTTGTTGCTGGTTATGCCTTCATCAGAGGTAAGCTTATTAATGGGTACTCTAGAAATGGTTCATTTATGTATAAACTGGTCCTTTCTCTTTTTTTATGAAAAAGTGAATTCCATTGAAGAAATTCTTGAGGTAGGAATGTATCACGTATCCCGTCCCGATAGCGCGTCTCATATTTCTAAAAGGAAATAAAATATGATATAAATATGGAGCACCTTTTTTTAGATTGGAATAAATGTAGCATATATTTACAGTGTTGAAGGCATTTTTGCCAGTAGTGAATGAATACGCATACCAATAAAAACAAAATACAAGCCAAGCTGCTCAATTTATTTCCCATGCGTGATGCCAGAGTTGTTGGGTTTGTATGTGGTCCAGTCTAAGTACTCACAAAATGTTGTGAACGTGAATAAAATAGTTTTGTAATGTTGCTAATGCGTTTATTTTTGAATGTGGGAATTTCCAGGAGGCCTACTCCACACAAGAGTCGACTTTTATTGGATTCAACCACTTACATGGAGAAGAATCAGCTGGAATATTTGGAATGGATAATATTCTGAGTCCCACTGAAACCATATCCACAGGTAGTGGAGGGTCAGGTGAAGATCAACAGGTTCCCAGCAGCAGCCCCTTGTATAATTTATCACCCCAACATCAACACAGTCCAGAGTCAACTCACCTGCCTCACCACAACCACCACCATCTTCATCATCATGAAGTGCAACAACAGCCACAAAGCCAGCATCTCTCTCTGTCACACTCAGAGAATGAATTCCCATCATACTACCCAGGCAACAACACCGGCGGTGATATCTCAAATCTGAAAATTAAATCGGAAGTAAGCTCTTTTACGTTAAACAATGAGTACTGCCAAGGTGGAAGCACTGGTAATGAAACTATTAGTGGAACAATCGGACTGGAGAACTGCCGATCTGTAGAGTGCCCACAGCAACAGCAGCAGTTGAGCCCTGTTATCAGTGTAGTGGCTTCTACAAGCGGTTCGACCCCTTTTACAACCTCCGGATCCGGAAGTTGTTATACAAATCTAACAAATAGTGGGTCCAGTTCCCCTATTCTCAATCCGACCCCTACAAACCTCCCAATGAATTACTTATTTTACGGAAATGAGTATCAAAATCGCGATCCGGCTCAACATAATCATCATCATCAACACGACCATAATCTTGCTCACAAATCTCATCCAGCTCACCATCACTACGGCGAGCAGCTCTCCCCACCTTCTACACCGGAAGATCCACTGCTGACCAACACTACTGCTAGCATGAGTTCGCTCCATGGAATTTCTCCGCTGTCTAA
The DNA here is from genome assembly GCA_027744055.1 of Callyntrura sp. NNG-2020. Lineage (NCBI taxonomy): Eukaryota > Metazoa > Arthropoda > Collembola > Entomobryomorpha > Paronellidae > Callyntrura > Callyntrura sp. NNG-2020. The sequence goes on from JAHZNE010000742.1 coordinate 41,731, forward strand.
CCCTGTGTTTGATCAGCAATGTAAATCCCCAGTGTTTGGCTATCAGAACAATTACTCCAACTTTTTTCATCACCACAATCAGCAACAGTTCATGCCAATGCAGTCTGGTTCCCACTATCCGTCACAACATTACAGCAAATTGCTGACTCCACCGTCATCTCCCCATTTGTTAAGCAACCCCACGATTGTCTCTAACACAGGATATCACCAACAGACGAGTTCTCAGTATCCGTGTGGAACGTTGTTAGGGAATCATAACAACAATGGCTTGCCAACTTCGACCAGTAACTCTGCAACTACTGGCAATCCTTCCCTTGCAACTGTGGGTATAACCGTGGGACTTTCTCTTCATCACCCCTCGCCTCCCTCCAGTTTATATCATGCAGGTGGTAACGGAATGATGATGATGATGATGGCTCCCAGTGACGGAATGAAAGAGGGTCAGCTGCAAACCAATTTTGCATCTCCGGATAAAAGAGTATCTATAATTGCTCAGCACAATGCTCCCTCAACAAATGGGATTTCTTCACAAGCTCCAGCATCGGTAGCGTCTCCTTCATCCTCTACTCTTTCATCCCCAACCAACAACACAACATCTACCGCCCCAGCAGCAACTGCCAATGGAAATAACGGAGGTCCGCAACAGCCTAAAGTCGTATGCCGCTCCTTCTTAAAATCTCTTCTTTTCAATTTAGGGTCATGGCGTGTCCATTTATTAATTTTATCATTTCACTTAAGTCGCCTACTCTGTCACAGATAGGCTAGTATAGACTACAGGAGTTAAATGTTCTATGGTAATCAACGAATTTAGCAGTGTACAAAATTAAGCAACGTTGGTACTCCACTTAAAAACTTAAACAATTATCGAAGCGGTAGATCACTATTCATTTATTTGTGGATTTGTCTTCACAAAGCGGTATGTGTATGTATACCAGGGTTCATGGCATTTATTACTTACAATTACGGTAACATTTCTTTGAATGATTGCATAATATTCTAAGAAAAGAATGATTCCTCTGAACGAGTCCCCCAGCCGTCGCTACTAGTATTCAAAGGAAAAGTATCATAGTTTTTATTATTATTATTTTAGTCAGTACGTAAGAAAAATATGTGAAATTATCCGCATTTCGAATTACACACAATAAGAAACATGACATTTTAAGTTTACGATGGTGAGCCTGAACTCACCACGCACACCTTTGTAGAGCTGCTGGAATACTGCAAACAAACAACTACAACACTGTAGTACAGGGTGATAGAGATAATAGTTGAAGAGCTGCGTAAAGAGGGATCATCATTTCACCTTTATGAAAATTAATCTTAAATAATGAAGTTTCCCGCGACAAGTCATATATACATTTATTAGCATGGTTTCTAAAGCACAAAGCGAGCCGACAGTGATGACAATTTTATGAAGTCCAACTCTTGTTTTCCTTTTTTCTTCAAATGAGGGAGCCTCCCCTGATGCGCCTTTATAACCCCAACAATTGTCCTTTTTTAAACAAAAAATTCTATCTTCTCTTTCATTTATACGCTTGTATACAATGTAATCTTTCCAATATGCCTGGAAAACCACAGCAAAGGTGAGCCAATTTTAGTTTTAGACGAAAAGGGACAACAAAAACATCTTAAATTTTTCTATATATGCTTACTATAATATATGCTATATCCACATACCTAGTAGTGTTAATGCTACGTTTGTCAAAAACAAGGGAAAATGTAGATTTACTTTGATGATGGTATAAAAACACGCATACGTAACATTTTTGTGGTTTCTCCACCGAGTCATTTTTAATAGTAGTGACTTGCTTCAAATTGTCGACCCTCAATTGTTGCTTCTTTGTATTGAGACAACTTTTCCGAGCTACGAATAAGAATTAGAGAGGGTGAAGGAGAGGGAGAGAGAGAGGGGGTAAAAGGGAAAAGTTAATTTGAGAGTGGTTGTGTTGTACACACATTACCATTAAAAACCAAAGTCTTTTCGGTCTTTATTATTTATGCTTTTATAGGGTGCATTGATGCGTAAAGTAAGACATTAGAAAGGGGAAAAGCATGTTCCTTTTCAATGGACACGATTGGAATATTACAGGTTGGAAGGTAAAAATGTATGTAAGTTTTTTTTCTGTCAGAGAGTTAGTGCAGCAAGGAGGCCGATATTCCCAAAAGAATGTGAATCTCAGGCAAAAAACCTTTTTTTAAATTGACGGTGGTGGTGAAGTGAAACTCGTACTTTTTTTGATAATATCTTGTTGTGAGGGAGCTACAGATTCGTCACCGTGTTATTATCTCCCCCAAAAATATCTTTTGATACACCTGACTTGTGTGTGAGGTGCAGATCAGCGTGAAAACAGTCGTCAGCACGACACCCCAACTGCACATCATTTTACCAATAGTTTAACGCTCTTAACCTGGTACGCACTTATCGAAACTGATAAAACGAGTTGACAACATTCCTCTTTGTAAATGAGGATAACGACCATTCCTTCGAATGACAATCGACGATACCCACCATCTCATCACATCTTTGACGCAGAGGGGTACGGAGGTATTTATGAAATTGTATACTTTGCCACAGCCCCTTGGCAATGTAACCTTAATTTATGCAGATCATTCTCCCTGTGTGCCTGTGTTTCTGACGCTGTTTACACGCATACTTGCCTTATGTTACTCTGTTAAAGATATGAAAATAAGCGTGTTTATCCGAACATAAAGCTTTGTTAAAATTAGTCTTTCCGATAAAATATGCGATAAAATGAGGAATGAATACTATTTGTTTTGCGGTTTGCCGTATGACAATAAAAGTGAGTGTGCTCATTTTTTTCACCGTTTGTTTGTTTCAGGATTAGTTCTTTTATTTATCAGCTTTCATTGTATCTTTTATTTATTTCATTATAATATATATATTCGTAGGTTTTTTTATTAGCAGCAGGCAGGTATACTACTAGCATGCGATGTAGACACTTTTTTCGTTAATGTTTTTACAACTGACGGTGAGTGTGCACTGTGCAGCCATTTTGACAGGCTGTCTCCCTTTTTTTGTATGCTTTGTTAATAACAAAAAAATTCAAAAAAGAAGTAAAAATAAATAAGTGTATGTAAATAATGTGTAATTTAACTGAAAGCTCAATTACTGAACGAATTGCTGAACAATCAGAACGGACGTTGTATTTATTCTTGTAAGATTTGATGTCGTTATTTCAAGTATGTTAGTAATAAATGTCAGTGTTAAGTATAGACCAAAAATTATAATGTCACCGGTAATATAGTTTATGGTTGTAATAAAACGAAAAGTACTTCACATCGAGGAGTACGGTTCCTGTAAACGTTGTAATTAAAAGTAGGAAGAAAATTAAGTTGAACAAGGCCAGAAAATGCAACTATTGTACATAAGAGTAACGACGTTGGCAAGCATAAACGATCACGGAAAGAAGCGTTAAATTGGAAAATTTTGAGTATTTTCACCTTAAAGGTAAATGATTTGTATCATTTGATGAATCGGTACAGACTTCTTGGATGAAAGACTTGAGCAGGTGAGGGCTAGGACTAATAATAAGTATAGGAAGAAATGTATCAACGAACGTATGCTAATATAAAGTATATAATAATATAAGTATAATTTGAGTGCTTAATCAAATGTAATTCTATTTCGTATATAATTATAGTTGTATCGTAGTAGTGCCTAAAATGAAATACGATGTCGCTGTTAAGCTATTTTTTGTATCTTTAAGATATGAATATTGTTTTTTTCATGCGGTCGAATGTTGAATGTATATACTTTGTTAAAAACAAATTTTGTACGAATATGTAAAGGGTGATTCGTAATTCTTGGTCCAGAGTCATTACATTTTTTTCGTTGTTTACAGGATTGGAGCCCCCTGTCCAAATAATCAGTGTTCTTGTTTATAAAAAAATAAGTGCATCTTTGTTTTTTCGTAGCCATAAAAATGAATGAAATAGAAGTAGTCCCAAAATATGGCCGTCCAAGGGCATTATTATATGAACGTTCTTGGTGTATGTTCGAAAAGAAGTGCTTTAATTTATACAGTTTTAAATCAGAGTCCTGCGTACGGAAGTGCGGAGAATGGTTGCAATTGCCAGTTGTCAGCTGCAGCCTTAAAGAAACTTGTGCCAGGAATGATGAACCACCCTTTGCGCAAACACTACATGTTTTCTTCAAAACTTTATTGCTAATTGGTTGGTTGTATATAAGTATGTACATAAGTAGCTATTTTTTTGTATGATTTTCTTCTGATATACCTTTTTAAACGTGGGGCCACGATTTACGTATCAATGTACAGTGTAAAAATGAAATGTAGGAAATAAAGCAAGGACACGATTGTGTATGATAGTTAACAGTATAATTTTTACATGTAAAATTATAATGCTACTACTACTGTATTGAATTTCTTGAATTTCTGTAACGAATAAAAGAAATACAAATTTTTTCTCAAAGGACAGTTCTTCACACTAATGGTCTTCTTTTGGCATATAGTAAATGGAGGAAATGAACGTTTATGGTTACCAGAAACGATGCTCCTGCATTTTTTGGCTGGCCACTGTGCAGTCAGTCAGAACATAACTACTGCTGTGTGTTCATCTTCTGTCGAAATTAGGATCGAACACCCCCATATACGATAATTTTTAATATCAACTGTGGAAGATCAACACGCACATATTTGTACGATTTATTATTTATCAAATCATCAATCACAAAAGCATTACGCATAATCGTAAGCATGTTTAATATTAATCAGAATAATATACAATGAAATCTTGGTGTCCACTAAACAATGCGGAACATGCGGAGTTTTAATATTACATGTTCAATCAAAAATTTTTGTGTGGGCTGCGGGAATATGTAGGATGTGTACATAGCTCTAGCATAGACAGTTTGTTATGTCTGAGCACGTTGCCCAAACATAATTATGCATCAACTATAAAGTGTACATCATCACAGGTTAAGAAAAACTAGCCTGCTTCGCGTCTTGTTGAGATTAGGAAACTAGTAAAAAAACAGTCAATATGATGTATCAAACCAGTAGGAGGTTCTCATCATCATTATCTTCGACATCATGATTGTCATGAGCAAAAAACCTTGATCACATTATGATAATTGATGATGATACGTCGTCTTTGTCATACGTGCGCCTAAACGCGAAACAAATGACATCAGGAATTATTGTATGTTGAAATGTGGTACGTTAAAATTAAAACAAAACGAATGAGCATACCCGTCCTACCATTAATCCATCCTACCATCTGTACAAAGTAGGGATACGTAGTTAATTTCAAGTTTATTTTCCCAAATTATCGAACCTATTGAAACACGGATCTGTCGAAATTGTATAAGTGTAAAATGTTACAAATACAAATTTTATACAAATTTTGTTCAATAAACATTGCATCGACTACGTGCAATTAGTTTATGCCTTAAAGTATTAGCAAGCGTACTAGTTTACCGGTGCGATAGGATGACGTTTCCTCTCTACGGTAACGTTGAACCTTGTGCCCCACCGAGAAATTTGTGATTTTTTTTAATTCTGGAATTTATAATATATCAATACGCACAAAAAAAGAAGTGACAAAAGGAAAAGAATTTTTTAAATAAAATCGGCCCTGATTGCAACAGTTTTAATGAGTTTAGTACGATACTACATTTTAAAATATTACTGGCTGTATAAAGAATACCTGAAATTAGGAATCAGTGCTGAAAGGAAATGATAATTTGAAATGGTGCCTACAAGCATGCGAAACAAATACGGATGAGATATAACAAACGATGTAAAATTGTAATCGAGCTACATGTCACCAAATAATATATAACAGATACACATAGCTCTATCCATTCCCCGCTCTACAACACCCTTGTTGTTGTATGGTAGGTTATTTATTTTTATCTCGATGTAGCATCTAACATTTTACCATTTATAGTCTTCCCCTATTCATTCGTCTAGTCTAGTCTAGATGCATCGTAACTTAAATATTATAGAACGACTAGAACGAGTTTAAAAGTTTTAAAAGTACCAAACATTCGCAAGAAATAGTTGCATTGGTCAGCATATTCAGCAGCAGGCATCAATATTTAACAGAATGTGTAGTACTCACCAGAAGTTGCAAAAACAATCTTATGAGGCTATTTAGAAGTTTGAGTTACCTGTACCACAACAAAATCTGGAGTAAAGTGAGTGTTCTGCTTGCATGTATATAGCAGTATTCAGTATTCATTCTATGCAGTTTCTGCAAATAGATTCCTATTTCTTGTACTAATTTTTCTATCAAGTTCAGTAGTTCTAATAGAATTTTCTCCAAAATTATGAATCCTGAGGTTAGTTCTTGTCTCATAAAACCTTATAGAGAAAAGTAAAAGATTATCCGAAGAAAGAAAGCAAGTTATCCGTAAACCTGTAACAGCAATGCATACACATCTGTCCAATTCTATCCACTAATTTAAGAAGCAAAATAAAATGTTACATTTTTGTAATAAATTACAGATCATTCATTACGTACTTGTGACTTGAGCAAGACATTATATGGCAGAAAAGAAAAAATAGCATAAAATCGTCTTTGATTGAACAAACATACCGATACGGAGAAGCAGGCTTGTTGCATATTATTATGATCATTGCTGTCCCGTTTCTGGATAAAACTTGCTCAAAACGCTAACGATGGCTAAAATGTTCCTTTTCCTCCTATGCAACCACTTGTGTCCGTATTTGTAGTAGTTGAAATGAATGAAGATATGGCAACGTGTAGCAAGTGGTGGTAACCATTATCTTTCCTATAGGTTTTGTTGCTAAGACAAATTTCAATAACCTACAACAACGAACTGTGTCTAAAAAGAAGTTGAAGCCACAAACTTGGACTACTACCATTTCTATGTGTTGCGTGTTGGATATCATGGAAAAGGGAATAATGGAGAGTGCATTAGACGGTGATGTATGCTCATGTTCATCATCATTTTTTAACCACAATAGTAGCCATAATAAGTGACAGTGATTCTACCAATAATGTTAGAGGAACTGCCAGATATCACGAAAAAAACGACTAGAGTTTTACCATATCTGGCACTTCATTATTACTTTAGTGGAGACAAACAAGGCTGCAAATTATTACAAATCATGACATCTCATGCACTCATAATTTACAACACATTTCCATTAAAGGAGAATATGATATCAATTTCACAACAAAATTTTTCTCAACAAAAAAAATCAGATTCAAGAACGTCATGTCGTGTGGCAAGACCTTATCAACTTAGGAAAATTACGTGATAACGATGCACTTATATTGATGTTGAGATAATGACGGATGCTTTTCAACTTGTGGTATTTTAGGCTATTTTCTCCACTAAAACCACCATTAAAATTCTCCAAAATATAACAAATAATGGCACTTATTAGTCGGCGGAAGTACATAAAAGCTATATAAAGACATATTAACTGTTCAAGTCCGGTTACTAATCACGCATCAATTTAATTGCCACGTCAAATGACCCCATTGGCACCGCATTCGAAAGTATTCGAATATTTACCAAAAAGGGAAAACTACAACTCTTCCTGTAAAAATAGAAATTGGGAACAAGTTTTTAAGCAAATTTCGTCATTCTACTTAAAAGTCCCAAAATAATGCTTCCTGTGGAAAATTGGCCGCATACCTGTACCTTTATGGACATTTTGTTTGTATGGAAACTGCATAAATATTTAATTAACTGTCGCAGTGTCCGGAAAATTAATGAGACGACATGCGAACCCACATAAAATCACAGTTCCTTGTTTCAGGCACCTGTATGTGTGTGCTGTCCCTTTATAATGGTTATACTTGTCGTCTCAAATATCGCAGCAATGTGACTTAAATGGCCCATTATGAAGGTGAAATTCAAGTGTACTGTTGCACGGTTACCCGTGGAGCTAAATAGTGTAAGTAAAAAGGATCAAGTATCCCTGTTCACTTTACCTGGACACGATTCAGACACCACCGGTTGCGTGTTACCTAATATCCCGAAAAGAAAACAATTTCGTTCGTTATTTGTATCGTTCAAAATATTCCACAGTGGCACACGTACATTACACCCTTCTTGCTTGTTTGTGGCCCTCTAAAGTCCCCAGTCTCCGTGATTCATACAAGTGGTTCTTCAGAGAGCCTGTGTGTAAGTAATCGTATCCTGGAATGCAGACGGAACTATTTTCATTTTCTCCTGTTTCGTATTCTATTACCTGTGTATCAGCATTACAAAAGAGGTGAGCAGAAGCAGACGCACAATACAATGATGATCATGCTCATCATCATCAGTAGCATTACCTGATACTGTATACTATGAATGAACAAGCCATGTGCAGTCCCAGTCATTCAAATGAATTCATTTATTGTCTTGTTTACTATTATTTTTTTGTGCTGCAATGAAATTTGAGAAGATGAATGAAGTTCATCTCATGAAAAGATTTTGAATCAACTTTTAACGCATAAAGTAAGTGGGTACCTTGAACGTAAAACTTCATTTGCATACGCCATTGTTTTGCTACCAATACATACACAAATATATATAAATGTAGGTAAGTTGTAGCGAGTTTTAAAAAATGTTCTGGGATCCATAACTCCAGTCTTTAGTTTATTCACGTTTTTTCTGGAACGTTGGTTTCAATGAGCATTCAAAAACTATCATTACAAAACCCGTCCATGCATCTTGGTTGAATGGGAAAAGAATTGTTTGTGTTGTTTTCAATGATATTCAATCAGGGAGATGTGCTACGCAGGTATTTTGCATACTTTATTCATTAAGAGTTTCTATCAAAATATATAAGTGATCCATCCCAATTTACCAAGAAAGAAGGTAATTGTGAACAAAGTTATTTTCACGAGAATAATAACATACAAAAATCAAATGCAGGAATTAAACGTTACGCCGTGAAAGAGTTGAAAAGGAGCTCATCATTACTAACAAACCTTGATGAATGATCAGAAATGACATGTTTCACATTATAGCAGAGTCTCATTGAAACGGAAGCGTTTAATGATTGAGACTGGGAGGGAGAACTATTTGGATTTTGCTTCGTATTGTCTTTTTTAATCTGGTTTGGTCGTACCACAACCAATAGCATATTTTAATTAAATAAATTATTAAAATACCAAATTGAGACGCAATGTGTAGTATACTTAATAAAACATGCCCTCAGGTGCCTTGCACTAGTTGCACTGTAATAATAATAAACACAAAATCTAATGCTAAGTCGTTATTCTTGGTTTTCTCCTCTATTTTTATCAGTAGTAAACATTGTTAGCAGGGATAACTGGAATTATTGTATCTGTGGCATCCATGTGACGTACTGAAACTGAAATTTATAGAACAATGTCCATTCAGTTTATCACCATGGTTTAAATACATCTTTTTTAAAATAACGGCCATGCCAGCCTTCCATTCTGTCAGAACCAGATTCTTTTATATTTACGGACGATGGCAATTAATTTTCTCAAAAGTCCAGTTAATCCCATAAGGACACAAGGAAAAGTAATACTATTAGACTGAGGTAAATATAGTCAAAATATTTGATATCTCACTAGAAGCAGGCTTAGCCCAGTCTTCTTTCCTCATTCAGATAAACTGGACACTACCACAAGAGAATTTTGAGAAGATGCAAACGTACAACGGCAGTCCATTACTAACCTCAACCATTGAACTTGTGACAGTCTCGTACATTTCTCTCTTGTCTATTGTACTCATAAAAGCATAGCTTATGTGATTAAAGACGAAAAAACATTGAAAGGCACACACACATACACGCATAATCCTTCTCGGTGATACTATATACTACCATGTTCAGAACCAAGGAGAAGACACTTATCGACGTAACCTGAGGTAACTCTACCGCTTGTATTTACAATACCCTCATGGAGCCGCTAACAATATAGATTGAACTTAATCGTTTTAATAAATCTCCTGTTACGATGTGTCCAGCACATTTATTTTTTCCTCACTGCACTCAACCCTGCTGATTTATACTAACCACCACACATTTGACTTGTTTCCAGTGCCAAGAAAACTGCATTTCCCTCCTCACGTAATAAACATCTAGCCTACACCACCACCATCGCAGCCAGACTATATAACTTTTCGAACAAGTTTAGGCTAAGCATTATCGTTATCTCCAACGTATTTATTACGTGGACTTACCTACGTATGAATGAATATATGCGTTTGTTTGTATTTACGAAGTATCTTTTAGGATTTCTTCGGGTCCCTGTCACCTCTGGAACGCGTAAAAGTGCATGGCAAACTGGTGTAAAGAATTATTCAGGCATGTGAACATTCACACGTTGCAAGACACTGGCCTACCACATACTCTAATTACTACATTCCATGTTCGCCCGAATTGTTTCTCCTTTTAAAATGCACTGCTGAACTGTAAATAATGACGTTACGTTTGATTTCGGATGATTATGTAAAAATATTGGGATCAAAATGGTAGGGTGTGTAGCACCTTTCAGGTTTCCTGTTTTGTCGAAAAATAGATGTTTCGGTACCTCCAGCAAAATATAAATTGTCCACACTTAAAAATTGGTTCATCCACAAATGAAAACAGAAAAAGACAACTTACAGCGTGTGTGCTGCTCTGTTCTATATAAAAAAAAGTGTCCACTGGAAAGAGAATCGTCTCGTTGTTAAGGATCTAATGATGGATTTCGATTATTTTCCTTCTTTGTCGTTAGATTTTGCCTTTTCTTGCTTTGCCCTGACGAAGAAATGCGGCATGATTAAGACACTCTGAAACAAAGATGTCATCATTTTCTTTTCTTTTTTTTCATTTTGCCTCCGTGTGTGTGTGAAAGGACCTCACGGGTGACATAAGCTTCTTTTAGATCATGCTGGTGTTTTTTTGAATTTGAAGGAGATATAAATAGGATTTCCATCCTCATCTACATTATTCTCTACTTATCCTTGAATCAACATCGGACAGGAAAATTTTGAAGCGATGTGAATCAAGCAGTGCGGTATAGAAACTTTAACTTGTTTTGTGGAAAAAAAACTTTATACCCCCTCAGAAAGGGGAAAAGAGGCATCCGATATAGATAGAAGTTTACACAAGTATCACTTATAGGTAATGGGTTTATTTTGAACGAGCTATATAATCAATATAATATGTATTTTCAAAAGAGATCCTTTTCAACAAGTGGATGGAGGGAATATATACAACAGTTTCGTGTCGTAGCGTGTGCATCTTCCTGAAAAATCTCGCTGTGATTGTTTGTACTGTTTCGACTTGTTAGTTTACTTGCTCGCCAATCAATTTAGTTATAGAAACAAGTGAAATGTTTTTGATAAGGAAAACCCTGAGGATTTTTTAGGTTCATGAAAGAATTAAGAGATCGAAATAAAAAAAGGACTGTTTACTTACCTACTACTATTACTACTACTACTACTACTACTACCACTACAACAACCTCACTTCTATTTATTAGGCTGACTTATATACTTGCTCACTTTTACTATTACCACCACTAGTTTACTTCACCTATCGCATTGTCATTCTCATATATTACACTCATTATCCATTTTCAATCGCTCTCACTTCCAGTTCGGACTTTGAAGTAGAGAGGTGAACGGGGAAGAGAATGGCTCATAATATTTCTTTTAGGTCATTTACAATGGCTTCCCTTCAGAGCCTTAGTGTTTATTTGACGTGAGACATCGTGGCGCGATGTACTTTTGAGATAATCGTTACGTGAAAGAATGACTTTATTATTTTCATCCAAAATCGGTATTACTGTATCACTACCTCACACGGTTCCAGTCAAATGTTTCACTGCACATGATGCGATTACCAGCAGACACGATATATGTTGCATTACAATTGATAAGGGCGCCAGCAATTCATTTTGGAAAGATTCTCTTGTCCGGATCATGATGATGATGTTGTCGTCTATTCGTGGGGATTTCTTTTTAAACCAATCGTTTGATACACACGTTTTGTTAGCGTAAAAGGCTTCAAGCCTTTTTCTGCTGTACCGAATCTTCATTACAGCGTTCGGGCAGTTTCTTTGTGTGTCTATTTTATTTTCCTCAGCTTTCGTGCCATTAGACATAAATAACATTTATATTCGGCAAATTTTCAAGTAAATTTTTCTAAAATCTATTTTATTACTTATGTATAAGGTTGTACAGTATTGCATTACATTGATAACTTCCAGTTGCTATTAATCGCTAAAGCCTTTCAGTAAAAAACACTGCGGCATTGGCATGAGATGTGACCACTCTATATTCTATTGTACAAAAAGGCAACATCATGTATATCTGATTTTATCTGACGGAATTTTTTTTCGTAGCTTCATACGGCAGAAGATCTGCATACATAAGTCTATACAGCATGATCCACTTGTTATTAAAACCTGTATAGAGAGTATATATGTATTCCAGAAGAGCGTATGGAAATTAGTGCTGCCCTGGTGTAATGGTCTCCCAACATTGCCTAGTTGGTCAAGAGATTCTCACTGAGTGAGTCGGAAAGAAATCATGATTTTATGTATTTATGATTTTACCTTTGCATATTTTTGTACACTTATCATAAAAATAAGTGGCGTATGAATTGAAAAAATACTTAGGCAGCTCTCGCATCATCGTCTTGTAATAAAGGGCTTGTAACTTTGAGAAAGCACCACGAACGAATGTACTTGACCAAAATAGGAGAAAAATCTATCGACAAGCAACTCATTAAGACACTAACAAATGAATAAAGCCTTGCCCTGTCAAAATATTTACTTTGGATGTTTTTATGAAAGAAAAAATTGAAAAAACAAAAGGGCGCTTTTGTCAGTTTCATCGTCAGTTTGTTTAACGTTGATGACGATGATCCAGTCAGTGCATCGTGTGTATATTATTTAATACACCTTCTCTCGTTGTCTGCCTCACACTTCCAAGTCAGTGTTGTCGATTCAAAGATAAAATAACATAAAGTTGGTCGCTGTTGGAAAGGGAAACTCCCGTTTCATTTATGTAGTAGCAAGTAGCATATTATTACATTATTATTATTATTATTATTATTTGGAGTGAAGTTGGAAAATTGAGACCAACCCAAAAATTATCGATATTCAAAATGAGAGATTCGTGATTGAAACCTTACACTATTTCAATAACACAACAACAATAATAATAGCAACTGCAAGGCTAACATAGAATTACTTATGCATACCGTAAGAAATACACGCAACTTATTAACTTCTGTAAAGCTTGTTATCATTGTTTTCAGAGGTTCACTCGAGATTAAACGGAAACGAGCACAGTCCAAGTACTCCCCTGCCTCTTCATTTCATCTTGTGTTCTCACTTTTTGTGCATCTCATAGCACAAAAAAATGCCCCTTCGCTCCCGTCTTGGTCCACATTCCAGCAAGGAACTGTTCTACTCCTCTGGCTTCCTGGACGAAAAGATTGCACTGTGGCGTACCATGTTCCATCGTCCTGAAGATCGCTGTGAAACAAAAGAAAATTTGTCGGAATCTGTTGAAAACTGAATCAGCAGGGTTTAAAACAAAGCACGGTGTAAAGGCCATTTGATAAATTCATAATTACTTTGTGGATTACCAACGTAAGTGTTCTTTTTCTATACTTTGCTGTTGAGACTTTACTCGCTACGACGAAAGGTCATGATATGTTAAAGTAATCCTGTGATGTGTGCAAGACAAATTCAACATAACACTCCTTTTCAAAGCCAGTATAGAGGTACGTGTATGAATCAGCGGGAACTTTTCTTTAAAGCTGTCAGCTCGGCACGCGGCCTATTAAAAGCCAGCTAAGAAGCTCGTTTCCTGCAGGGTCATAATGAGGATAATAATCAACATTAACATTCACATCAACACAAAAAAAGTAAACGAGTGCTGCCCTAGACATTGGTTGGATGTATGCACGAAAATGAGAAAAGGGTGCGTAATAAGTTGTCAAAACGTGTTGTATAAACATGGATAACGCATTATATATGAAAATACAAGAAGTGATTATACCTCTTCAAACGTTGAAACTAATATTAGTAAAAAGCGTAATAATGATCGCGGTGATGATGCGAAGGGATATGGTAAAAGCTGTACTTTGGTCATTTAATTTATGCACCGTACTTCCTTCGGTGCACTGTTTTTTTATAAATAACAATATAAATGTAGAAACAGGGTTTAAGGAGTATATGCAAATTTAATAGGGAGACTTGATGCTATGCTTCCTCGTAATTGCCTCAACATACCCCATTCGATATATGTAGGTACTTGGATATGAGGCTTAACCCCTTTAAAACATTTCACTACTGGAGAAACATCAGTTCCCTGTTGCTTGGTAATGACAATGCTCTCTGAAATTCATTTTTTTGACGTCATAATGGTGTTGGTAGATAATCTCTAAATATTTTTTGAAAAACAGTTTTATTATGTTTGTGTCAGGTGCCTTATTAGTTTCCCTACAGGAACTACATGTAATGGAAAGGAAAACAAAAGAAAAGTTCCAAGGAAAATAATGCAATCATAATCAATAATAAATAATAACAATGACGCTCCATTGAACCTACTATTTAAGGCTCCCCCCAACTGGAGTCAGGGTTAATTTGGTTAAGAAAGGGTCATCCACATGCAAACATGTACATCAATTATTGGACACACTCATTCCTTTCATTACTCCGTATCTCTCTCTCTCTCTCTCGCCTTCATTCATAGGCAGTGTTAAGGCACGATCATTTTTTATTGATGATTACACAATACTTTTCTGTTTGATTTGACAAGCCAACATCACCACTATCAAAATGAATCAGCAATCATATTAGGAACCCTTTTAAAAAACTGTATCACACTGATCTGTATCGTTACAAAGCATAAGCATAATAGTTCCTGTCTATTGGGGGGAGCAATGAAAGGTGCGTAATAGTGAAAGCAAAAATGGAACAATCTAAAGGTTACGGCACTTTTTATGACATGTCTGCACTAGTGATGGCTTTTACTAGCAGTATATCAAAAAAAATAAAAATTTCATTCATATACCCTTTTGGGTTAAGGTTAGAATTAGAAGACACGTCACTTTAATGTAAGGAGTAAGGACATTAGATATTTTTAAAAGGTGAACTTTTACCACGTTACCACCATAAATATGTAAACAGCTGAAATAATTTCGCATCTTAAATTACTTATATTTTATTAAATTGCTCTACGTCTTGTTTAGTTTTGTGTAAAATTGCTGAAAGTACACTACAGTTCTTCTTCAAAGACAACTATTAAATGTAGAAGAAACCTCTGCAGGTAAAGTCTTTCGATGAACGGTCTGGACACGAGAAAACATTACACTTCATCTCCATTCATAAATTTGACTAGTACGCTGCTGCTGATGATAATGAAAGCGTCTTCACACATGTGATGCGTTTGTGTAACAACGTCTGACAACGCAACACTCGCGCTTCACTTTATTTGTTATTGCTACAAGTTTCCTTTGGTATTATTTGAATGCCCTGCTGTTGGTACAATGAACAGTGAAGCTGATGTTGCCGATGATATTATTATGAGGATAATGATTGACTAATAGGAAGAACAACCAACAGAGCAAACAGCCCCGAACACGGAACGACTGGTGATGATGATAATGCACCATTTTACTAGTAAACTGTCCAATCTGTCTTCACATCTTGGGTGGATATGGAGTTATTTTACCTTTGCTGATCATTCTTCTGAGGAACGACTTCTTCACTTGGCTTTTTTCCCCTGCTGATGAATAGGTATATTATATACAAAATAGTGCATAAACGCCGTCATTTGTAAACAGAGAGCATTATTGTTTTAAAAATTTTGGGCTGAGCTTTTATTGACTGACCTTATTGACCTGAGCGACAAGCAAACGCCCGATCTTCTGATATGCTTGGCACAAGACAAACCGAGCAGCGCACCAGGGGTATGTATACAAAAGTCATTCACTTTTACAATGCATTATTAGCCCTTGGTCAACAAAGAAAGACAATAACAACAATGTTACGTACACTTTTACTCCTCAATGAGTGTTATCATGTCAGTCTTAGTGTTTGTCTGGATCTCTTTACTTTGTGTGTGCGTGTGTGTGTGTGTAGAACGAAAATAAAACTGATTGTGTCATCCAAAAAGGGAGCACCATTATCATTTTAGTTAGCTTTAAAACCCATTACGCTTGATTTTACTGTAAATATATCGATTGTGATTATCGTGCGCTTGTGCATTCAAAATTAGTTTTTTTAAAACAGTGCTATGAATAAAGCTTATCTCCGGCATGACATTGCACGAATTGCCAGTCGAAGTCGCCAGTTTGACAAATCTGACTCCGAGAAGGATATTCCCTGCGCACAATAATCAACCTGTTGTTTAAACAATTTGATAGTGAAAGCAGTGTAAGGGTTGGAAAATACATTAATTACGCTAATAAATAGGATTGGGTTAGTTCCAGAGATAAAACATAAAAAATAATTTATTGTTTTAAAAGATAGCGCAAATGTCCCCTTTTATTGAAGATGTCAGTAACCTGAAAATGCAGTAAGGTAAATGAAAAACGCTCAGAGAAATAGAATTTGCGTATCTATTCCTAATAAAAAAAAAGTATAGAATTGAAATGTTTCCAGAAATATTCCAGCCATGCCTGATTTTGTTAAAATCCTGATAGATAACTATGCAGAATGCACTGTCATTCGTTGACCTATGGGTAACTATCATTTCATCTGGTTACAAACATGAAATCACTCTACTTGCTTGATACTGATAACTTACAAAGATAACTACGAACCAGTCCAGGTGTACCGTGAATTTGAACTGCGTTGGCAGCGTAAGGCATACTGTGTTGCTGTGCATATCTCCTAATCGTCCTACAATTTGTCTTGGTGAAACTCATAAGTCACCTGGTAATCATGTCAATAATGTATTGACCCACAAGTTTTGTAACAAGACAGGTAGATTGATGTGCGTATGCCCGTCTGTGTACTTTTTACGTCGCGAAGACGTACTTTATGAAACTAAACTACATAAATGCAAGTCAAATGCATACTCTAAAAACTTAAAATGGTCTATTCATTATTATTATTGTGAACATTATTCTCCATTTTGTAAGCCTAACTTTTGTTTCTTTACTTCCATTACAGAAAAAAATGAATGTTGGCATTGCGGGATAAGATGTAATAACAGCAGTAAGTCACAACAAGCCATTACATAGCCATAATAATAAATCAAATGCTGATTAGGATGAACAAGTCGATTACTTTTGAAGGAAAGGGAAATATTTGCATTCTCATTCTCTCTCTCTCCTTCTCTTCTTGATACATTCCTGCCCGTTTGTCTATCTCTGTGCATGAAACAGGTAAATCACAATTTACCTGTTCATATTTGGGACTCTTTCCGAAACAAGACATAATAATGCAAGGTACCATCACCAGACAAAACCAGACCACAGCACAGGTCGAATAAAAACCCCAGGAACAGTTCCATCATCATCGTTCCTCCATTTCAAATCATCCTTGCCTAATACATCAACTTTAACACCGGTCCATGCAATTTTATGCCTTATCACTATCTATGTCGTGTTATTTTTTTAAATGCTGGTTATGTTTCATAATACATATAATAAGTATACAAGTTATGTATTTTTTTTACAAAATGCCATGAAAGTGTACGTGTTTGAAAACAAGCTTCTCCTATTTATACTACCAACAACGTAACACGTAACGCTCCGTTTTATTGCTCTTTTTACTATCTTCTACTCATCGTTACCGATACGGTACTTACTTCGGGAAAGCGAGATAGTTTTTAGTTTTGTGAATACGAATGCAATGTAAGGGTACTGTCGTATCTTCACAATATCAGATTATCAGAGAGACCTCACTGTTATCACTAATACGAGCTAATCTCAAGTAATTTGTTTGCTGTCATGCAGCGTAATGGATTTCGTCAGCTTGTTGTGATATGCAAGGCATCGTTTGTAGCGCACACCGCTGGGTGACTTTTTTTCTTCTGGCTCTCTTTCTCCCATCTATTCTGCGCTCCCCCCTCTCTCTTTCTCTCTCTCTCTCTGGTCCATGTTTTTTTTCGTGATATGGTGTAAATCAATTATGAATTTACAATAGGACAAATAATATTCCATGTTTGACACCGATTTCTTCTATGTCCATTTATGACAGTGAATAGTTTAGTGATCTGTCAAAATATTGTTCCTCTCTGGTCGAGTGTATATTAATATCACTGATCTCAGGTTTGAAGTTGTTGTTGTTGTTCAACCCCACAGCCAGAAAATTGCTTCCCTATTCTTGCCTTTTATTCCTTGTCAGTCAAAATATCTGGGGAATTGAAAAATTCATACCCATTGGGTGCTTTATTATTGTTATTATTACGCCTTTGTAAAAGCTTAATGGGTCGCGTCATGCGCACGCATATACATCATTCGTCCGTTTTTGGATTCCTCTGTATCAAAATCATTAGCGCGTTCCACTACCACCTAGTCCATCAACAACAGCAACACCTACCTTGTAGAAAGAATGCATACACACACACACACGGTTAATACATGTGTACTCAAGAATGTTACATCGAAAATGTGATGTGCTGTAGAAAAAAATTCTTCTTCACTGCTGCTCTTTTATTTGCCTCTAACACTTTCTTTCCCTGTAAAACAACATAATAATAATAGTAAATGCCTAACAATAATAATGAGTAGTAATAATAATAATAATGATGAAGCTTCACTTCACAGATAATGTAAATGCGGGGGCTGAGAATACTCAATGCGAATAATGTGTTGGATAAGTCACTAAAGCCAGCCATTAGCATAGAGGGTGCCCCATTATTATTAGTAGTAGTTGATACATTATCTAGGTGACTTATGAGAGTGAAGAGATGTGTCAGATTCATGCTGCAGTAATGATGGAGTGCCTTCTACAAAAACATTCACCCATCACCATTATTATTATTATTATTATTATTATTATTACTTCTCTTCTCTGTCCACCACTTTGGTGAATATAATTTATTTGTAAAACTTACCACTTGTGGATTTTCAACGAAAAAAAAGTTGTTTATAATCTTGCACAAACCATTGATAAATATTTTCCTTTTTTATAACAATCTCTCGAGAAGACCCTATCGCTGAGTAGTGTGAGCCTGACGAAATTTAACATCCAACCTTGAAACAGCACGCTAGATTACAACACCACGACCACAATGACAAAAGCTACGCGCGCGAGTGCGGTTATAAAATTTCTTGGAGAAATCGCCATTTGCTATATAATCGCATTTGGTTTGTATAATATTCAGGCGTTTCCTTATCACCAGTTTCAATGCAACAGTAAATGCTTCACAGTGCCCCGGGAGAAATATCTTTGCTACAGCAAGTGCACATCTGTAGGTCCCTACCTGTACCGAACGATGTCCATCCAAAAGGGGGTTGTATGCGCAGACATTAGATTAGATTACCTAATAATTCATATCATTGGTCTCCTATAATTGAAAAAATACAATGACAAATTGTTATGAATGCGCCTAGCTTGCTGGGGAATGGGGAACATATGTACCTATGTGGTTGGCATCACCTATCATTCATTCCTTTGTTTTATCAGGATTTCCAACGGCGTAATCTCGTGTCTTGAATGATGTGAGAGAATAAAGAGATACAACGGTTCAAAATTTGTGGCATGGACGTGACACCTTACCACAAAAGAAATTTTGTTTTTCGTTTAAATAAGACGTTATAATAAATAAAAAAAACAATGTATCGCATGGAGCAGGTAACGCGTTTTCACTCTGTATATAATCAATGTGTGTCTCAGCAAACGAAAATAATAATTTAAGTGGGCTACATGCATGTTACCACATTTCAATGGTGAGTGCTTTCCTCAAGTACGTACCATTTTGAGGTTAGTTGTGCGCTGCGGTTTCTATGATGATGGAGCGGTAGCCATTGACCGAATGACTTCATTACTGTATCCAGCTCCATGAAGGAGAGAGAGAGAGTAGGAGACAAGATCAAAGGAAAGAATTTTGTTTTATTTTGTTAGATTTTTGTTTTTCTAATGGTGAATGCACGCACGCTTTATCCCATGAAAACTGTTGTCTTCGTACCGCTTTATTTGATATCATGTCCATTGTCTCCATATTAACCGTAAGATGAATCTGTACGAGAGTGTGTAAGTAACCAACTTTACAAAAGAACATGTATAAGTAGTGCAGCAACTATTTGCCGTAATAAAGACGTAGTTTTGTGAATACACCGCTTTTTATCCTCCCTTTTATTTTTTTTCTTCCATGTGTGTAGTCCTTTGTTGGGTGACACAAAAACTCCATTAATTTATTAATACTGAAAGAGTCCACCCTCTGAGTCCGTAAGTATTTTAAGCAAGACGGTACTGTACGTTCTTGCACCGCTCATAGCTGGCCGGCATTTAATATACGTACAACTTATACGGGGACAAGGAAATCTTTCCAGGAAACAATGTATTTCACTCGGAGACATAAAGATCTTTTGCTGGCAAAGCGATGATTGTCTCTTGCAAAGCGCCTGATGAGAGCTAGAGCTAATGACTTTATATGGAGGATAATTTATCGTATATTATGGAAGGCATGATAGTGCCCAGCCATCTTAGATTTTTTTTCCTATCGTAATAAACACGAAACAGGTTCCAAGAATTTGAGATAACGTCGTCCACTAATTTGAAAGGAACAAATCAAATCTTATCATATCGCACAAAACGCTTGGGAAGACGGGCAGGCGGCGAGAAGTCATTAAAATGTGTATAGTTGTTGGGTAACATGACGGCGCTTTCAAGGAATCCAAGAGTCACATGATTTTTTGTTACAACAACAATAATAATGAAACGTAGGAAATGGTTGTACAGCGCTTTTCATTTAAAAGTTGACGTTTCTGCAGGCACGATGAAAGCAATTAGAAAATATGTGAAATATTGTATTAATCAAGGAACGAAATTAACATCAAGGCTACCTGATAACTAAAAAACGGGACATGTTGCAGCTGAGACAATTTTAAAAAACGAACATTGTCAAACGTATCTACATGATATAAATTTTAATTATAATCGGACAAAAAAAATTGCTCATTTGCCCGTTCCTTCTTAGACAATTTATTTGCGCATTATGTTCATGGTCGTTAAAACATTCAAATTTCTTGCTATAATGACCAATTAAAACTGTGCCAATCGGCAAGACAACTGGCAACCCTACACAAAATTTACACAAAAGGACTCTTCATTCCCTGAAATGGTTCGAACCGCAACGTATATCATTGCTGTTTTTTCCCTCAATTTATTCATTGTTCACTATTTTCTACTGCCTTCTGCGTTCAGGTATGAAGGAGGAAAAGACTGCCTTGTGTACATATGCATGTATATACATCGTTGTTTTCAAATGAATTGCAGAAGGTACAAAAAAATAAGAAGTATGAACTTCCCATGTTTTGTTTAAAAATACATCTAGACGCATCTAAAAGAAATTACATGACAAAAGTCGTGAAAACTGCTAGTTTGGTTCCCCTCCAAAGGTCTGCATCCGTAAATCATCATCTCACATTGCATGACACACATCGGTGCTACCTAACATCATAGCTCAAGCTCATTTATTTAAAGAAACTGTTTTTTCTGCGGAATACATACACACACATATATACAACACTCTATTGCCAGCATCTCATCAACTCGCATCCGCTGTTCAGGTAACCACACCTTTATATGCATGTTGTTATATTGTTAGCTTCTCACTCTCCGTCATCATCAACTTTTGTAGCTTCTACTTCCGCCGTTTGAGGAGGACTCTGTTGAGCCATAGTTCGTCGTCCGTGACTTCATCAGAATTGCTGTTCATGGTCTCTGTCAAATGCCTAGAGTATTAAAAACTAATGTAAAATGTCATGAATGAGTGAAGTGAGAAAAGCAGCAAGTTGAGCTTTACGAATATTAAATCCGATGTCATGATGATGGCAGGAGATTGAAACTAGCAGAAATCTATGTATATTTTTGTATGTGGGGGAAACTAAAAATATCCCTTACGACAGGTACATGTGTTACCCGTACCCGATTTGCTTTGTTTTAAACAAAACAGAGAAGTCGGTCCAATATCGCCATCAGTGTGGCTAAATGTACAATTTTTCGTAGGTACAACGGCGGGCTCGCAGTGGAGGCGGCGAATTGTCACTGTGGTGTTTATTGAGAGGGAAAAATATTGGTACAAAACGCGAGTGTTTTCATACTTGACCATTAAAATGGCAAACGAGAACTTTCCAAAAAGACGCTGACTCTCTTCATTTGCAATTCAAAAGTGATATCTTTGGTAATCTCATGTGGAATTAGGTAATTGGGTGTTACTCAAGTTCCTTTATTACCTAAACATTGATAGATACACCGACGTTTTAATCATTAAAATCAATAATTAAAGTTGTAAAACCTTGCCAAAAATTGTGGATGATACATGTTTGTACACAGACAGCAGACTTTAAGGGCCACCAAACTACCAGCCACTTAACTGTCTGTAGACATGCAATCCCATATTTTTTACTCCAAATCAATATTATCATTTATTTAAACAATATTCCCAAGCCATATTTGAGAACAGTATAGGTATCGACTCTGTAGCAGACGCGCACAAAAACGCCATTCAAAACAAGTGGAATCATTAATCATATCATGAGAACGTGCATACTGTGCTGGCGGTGGATCAATGCTTATTACTCCTGGTACAAGTTGCTCCTGCGTCAATTTGCTCCCATACTATTTTGCTCTTAAACAAAGTTGATACTTCACCAAATTATGTCATAATTACACTGTTCCCTAAAAAATAAAAATGCTTCTTAACCAAACTTTCCCCGCTTCAAAAGATATCTCCCATTTTTTTAAATTGCATCTATTACAAAGTTCTAAATCTCAAAAAATATTAAAACTTTCTTGACCAACTATTGACTGTTGAATGATAAATAATATCTTGCTCGAATATTCCCATTTATATTGAGTGCTATAAAATATTTCCGTTTTAAACATGTAATTGTGATACAACCAATTTTTACCAACCTGGGGAGTTTAAACCGGGAACAATACGATCCAAGAGCTAAAGACCTGTAACGGTACTGGTAGTGGTGGTGGTGGTGGTGGAGAATGAAGATGAATTCGTAATACTTCACCGAGAGAGAGAGGATATGAGAATATATGTGTTTGCTTGTTCACTAAAAACTTTACACACTTTTTCTTTGCCTTAGATGGAAATTCACGGTTTTTGCTGGTCTGCTCGCGCACACATTAAAAACATTTATATTGTTATCATTATGTAAATTATTTCAGACTTAAGGAAATCAAATGACCTCGAATATTTAAAAGAAAATATGCTTTTATAGCTTGTTTTAGACTTGTTTTCCTGCCTCCTTCTTTTTCAGAATGGAAATGAAACAATCATCTCCATACAGCAAGAGCATTCACAAGATTTATCGTTATTTCTATGAATATTGCAATCCATTTAAATAAAGGCAAATGCGTTCACGGTCAAACGACATAGTTATCAACTTGTACTTAAAAGCCTACTTAATTCCAAAAAGCAAAATCTCATCGCCACACTTTTCGTTGCCTAACAACCCGCAAGTAGCCTCACTGTCTTGTACCTTGATATTATGTGTGCACGCAGGGTGTTGTTACCGATACAAGTTTTTTTCGGGTTCGGGTCGACTGAAACAAAACTACAGAAATTAGTATGGTCACCAGCGACATTAGAAATTATTGCCACCGAAAAACATAATTTTCTTTGAACCGCGACGTGTTAATTTACTAATTTACGCTCGCTGAAACTACTACTGTTTGTTATTACTGCAGTCGACGTTGTGTGTGTCTCCTTCCCTTTCCACGCCGCTCTCTCCCCAGCACCACCAACTTGAGCGACCAAATTACATGCCCAATCAGGACGTGTAATAACTCAATTTCACCTTGACGCATTATTTTCTTTAAGAGTTACCGACACTGCAATTAACTTCTGTTCTTTCGCGTTCATACAGGCTCACATGGATTTTGGCATGTCTTCCTCGGCTTTCTTTCGTTTATTTCTTGCATTGCCGCGCCGCTGTCATCTACTAACATTAAATCTAGATGTGTCGATTTCTAAACGTAAATCCAAAGTGGTCAAGAGAACAACTACTTGTAGTAAATTGCTTACGTGCTTCTCGGTTTGAAAACGGAAACTTTCTATCTCGCATCTATTGCATGTTTGTGTGAAAATGTTGCTTTAATTGTTGCTTTCGTTTGTGAAATGAATATTTATGGAAATTGGCCTATATTGAAGTAGTAATGGACAAGTCATTTTTATATTTATTTAGGTCCGAATACCAATGACCTGAAATATTTCATTCTCCTTTTTACCAGTAGCAATTGTCCTCCTGTGTTTTTCGGTGGAATTGTATTTTGTTGAAGTCACAACGCGTTCTGGAGCTAATCAACAAATGCGTTATTATGAATCCAACGTGATATTGAACGTATATTCCCAACACCTTCTCTTCTGTTTGCTGTGTGGCTGTAAAGCACTTTTTGTGGTTGAGTATTAGAAAGGAGAATCAGTTTCTTAAGTAGTCCTGGAAACCAAATGATAAATTATTTTTCCATTCTCTGAAGTTTCATTTGTTACCGATCCTGTTACTTGAATGTGTCCTAATAACCTGCTTCGCTGTATCGCTGTTCCTTTCGGTTCACACATAAAAATAAAAGCGAGTAAAAACCAGTGGTCATACATAATACCTCCACTTTTTGGGTGTTAGTTGCTTAAATAAAACTTTGATGAACCGGAGTGTAAGACATTTTTAAGTGGACCTTCAGCAGAAGCTGACAGAAATTGACGGAACCTTTTAAGGAAGAAAATGTAGTCCATAAAACGAAAGAAATTAAGACTTGTCCGACGGAAGAATAAACGTGTGCCGCAAACATTGTGCTTGTAAATGGACACTTTTATTACATGCATTTCTTACAGAACACACAATAGCACCGCCGCAGAATATTTCCATGTCGCCTGAAAGAGAGTTGTCTTGTTAAACGCAGGCTATAATGGCATCATGCAAAATAGGAAGTCCATCAGTTTCTTTTCCAGCCCCTTTCCAACCTTCCATACTACATTTATAATGCACGATGGATAAAACAGTGAAAGGTATATTAATGACAGAATGCTATTACTTTTTTGTAATCAAAGCGGTAAGTGATATGGGTCGTCGTAAGCATGGAACATACACCCTTCACCCAAACAAAAATGAGTAAAGCTGTCAAAGTCGAAGGAAAATTAAATTTTCTATTTACTGGTGCCCCACGAGAGATGTTAAATACGACCAACTTTAATTTTACTGTTGGCATCATTTATCGGCAAGCTTTATACTATCAGACAGAGCGACGGACTCATCGCCCGAGTATCTGTTATTATTAGATTCATGTATTTGGAGTATCGATATTTTTCAATTAATGAAATCAACTGTAATATTCCTTTATCATCTTTAAAGCCTCTGTTTCTAAATTTGTACATGTCCATAAATTATTGAATTAAATTATACCAAATGATGTTTACTGTCATTTGAAATCTGAATATCGTAACCTATATACTTACTTGTATAATTTAATTACTGTATCATGCACTTCAATCAAATCGATATGATCTAATAAATAGATGATTCTACCAGCTGCCTTGGAAAGATTAATGCTACCTTACTACCTTGTTTAGAAACAAATTTCGTGAACTTTAAAAGATTATTAGATGAATAAGAACAAACAAATATCTGTATGCTCTTTAATAAAATGTGACGACTGGTGGAAATGTGAGTTCCAGTAACATTGTATTTTTGTATGATGCCGTTCTCTCATAACTTTTCCAATCGGTTTCTTCCTTGAATGCGGGTGAACCAGGGTTAGTCTATTTCTGTCCACTTATTTTGACGCATTTCCCTCTCAGTGAATTGGTCTTTCCAACGCTGTTAATTCACTACCCGCACACTGTGTTTGTTTATAGACTGTAGACCTACAAGCAAACAAAAAATCAATCTCACCAATCTCGCGTACTACGTACTACTCCTACCCGTATCATTTTTATCGTTTCTATCAGAAAAAAGTAGTAAAAATGTGTGTTAACGGTTGAAGGTCAAGCTACTGTTTGACTAGTATTACATGGTTGATAGATAAGATTACCTACATTTCTACAGTCTTTTAATACTTCCTAAATACCTCCGATTACAAATGGATTTGCCACCATTCCACCTGTAATGAATCTGGTATTCGTTATAAGTAATCTTGTATACGCTATCAGTACAAACACCTCTCAAAGTATTACTAGTACTGATAACAAATAAATAATGATGAGAGAGAAGCACAGAAGATTACCATAAT
The DNA here is from genome assembly GCA_027744055.1 of Callyntrura sp. NNG-2020. Lineage (NCBI taxonomy): Eukaryota > Metazoa > Arthropoda > Collembola > Entomobryomorpha > Paronellidae > Callyntrura > Callyntrura sp. NNG-2020. Next base: position 68,077 of record JAHZNE010000742.1, read on the forward strand.
TTTTAGGTCTCTATCCATGTCTCCATATATCCTCACACATACAGCAGTTGCGCTACATTTAGGGCAGAAGGTGGTCGGCCTAAAATGTCCTCAAAGATAGACCATAGATGGGAAAGTGCTTAACACAACTTCTGGATTACGTACTTTTTTTACAAAGAGCTTAGCTTGCTTACTTAAAAACCAGCATCAGTCACCGATATACCAACTTACAGTGAGTCAGTAGTCGTGCGGTAGAAGCCAGAATAGAATGAAAATACTGGAGTTAGTTTATGGCGGAGCAAAATTGAAGAAAAAAGGTTTATTGTTATCAAACCGCGTGCAGTTTGCTGTCTTCTGAAATATTTAACCTACACGCAGTCATGTTTGAATGGATTGGCCCATTGAATGTAGTTAAGCCAATCCAGACGTTTATCTAAAAGCAAACATGTTTATTGTATGAAAATGAATGCAGTCCCCACATAAGACAAGAGATCCTGCTGCATACACACACGTGAGCAGTTGAAAAGAAAAAAAAATGAATTCAAGCTACTCCTACTCTTCTGTTTTTTATCGCTTGATTTCTGGAGTGGACAAGCTCTTGGACGGCAATGCAATGCAATGCTCATTGGTAGTTAACCGCCTTCAAAATGTGCTGAAGAAATAGACATAATATAAATGTGTATTCCCCTTTGTGACTGGTAACTGGGACGAAGGAAAAGAATGAATATGTCATCTCATCTACTTATATAATGTATGCATGGTGTCGTTGTTGTAAGTCAAATGCAAACCGCACAATCACTAGTGGTGGTGGTGGCTCGTAAATGAAAAGTCGAGTAATGACAAAATAAGCGACTCATTACTAAAGGGTGGTGCATAAATGCAAGAAAAGGCGCTGTCTTGTCTCCGCATCTTCTTCTCTGAAAGGAATCAAGTCAAGACAATTCAGTTGGTTGACGACGTCGATGATGATGTAGCATTGTTTGACCAAAAAGACTCAAGGAACTAGGTAGAGAGAGAGAGAGATGTGAGATGGGTTGCATTCGGTACTAACGACAAGTTCGGTTTTTTGCTTCCTTTTACATACATTAATTTACTCTCTAGAACAACGGGGCACAATCACGTCAATTTTCCTATAAAAAGGGCCTTGTTTGTTTTTTTTAGTCCAGATGTGGTGCTTATATTAAAAGAGCGTATGATAATGATAATAATAATACCTAATGTTGTAATAGACACGCATACCTACGCTCACTCAAGCTGATTTCCATCTCGGAGAGAAAGACTTTTTATATTTAGGATATGAAAATATAATCTACTTTTTTTGGCTCACTTTTTTACAATTGCTTTTATTCAAAATTTTCTTGATCAAATTAGGATAAGGGAGTCGAATGTATAAAAGGAGGATGGCATGCCGAAGAAAGAGAGGAGACGCTGTGGTTGTTGTTGCTTGTCTTCTTCCCAAGGTAGCATGAATGGAACGCTATTCCATTCCCTTAAAGAAGAATTAGCTATTGTTAAGGCAAATAGTACTTCTCTTGACTCAAGTGCCGCCGCCCTTTTAAATAAGATTCACACTTTTACATCTTCTGTCTCGTGTCGCGTAACACCGGTTTTCAATCTTATCCTAGATTAGTTTTCATGTTTACATCGGCTACTGTAGTTTCCTAGTAGTTCTTTTCTTCTTTGGCTCTTTTTCACTCTAGTGTGGGTACATGGTCGTCATTTTGACTTATCACGAAAACTGGGATGTCCCTCAAGTACAATTCCCATTACCGTTCTCCAGAAGCATTCTTCTTGATACGGGCAAGGCAGTGCAGGTCCCTCGAAAATCCCAGAGCCAGATAATAGACTGCTCATCATAACCCGAAAAAGGCGATGGCTTTGCATAATCGACATGTTCCATGAAAAATGTTAGAAAATATGCAAATTATCTCGTTGTCTATACAAAGATCCTTCTCAAAACTTGTAATAATTTTTGTCCTTCTACCACGGACTTTCCAGAGTTTTCCAGGCAAATATCCTCTAATACATACATGCATGGTGCGAGTTTGAAAGGCCCAAATTAAGCCTGTCCTAACTACACTATTACCACTTGTGAAGCTTAATATGTGGAAAAGAATAATAAGGCATGAGCTGTAGAAGAAAGTGTGCTGCAATTTGATATTTCTATAGTGTCTATTATTCTCACACGGTAAGGAGACGCGTGAGCCTGGGTCTCCTCTTCGCAATAAACAAGTTTTATTTTTTACGTACTTATTCGGTAATGTATTTGAGCTTGACGATGATAATGATGATGATGATGATGAGTTACATTCGTACATACACATAGGAACTCGTCGTCGTCGTCATCGAAAGGCAGCCACACGTAATGAATGCACACATGTGCATTGTTGCGCATCGTCATCATCAAGAAGGAATATAAAAAAATCAGAGTGAATCAACCAATGCACGAGTCCGACGAATGCAAAAACCACCTTAGCTTTTTGTTTTTACCGAACTTGCCGTTTTGATAGTCTGAGATTGCTCCGCCTCAAGTTCGTACATACACACTCACCGTTTAATATACATTTTACGTATCTTGATGATCTGCTTTGTTGAGTGAGTATACAACACACACACACACACACACACACACGACGACGACAACAACGAGACAAGTAAAGTATCTAGGGAAAAGGCCAGACTTACTTGTGTACTTGCCAACAAACACATTTGCAGTTGCGTTCTTTTTATTGCTACTGTTGACGGTGTTGATGTTGATGGCATTTTAGTTGATGTAGCAGGAGGGTGCAATAAAATACCAAGACAAATGATGAGAGACTTGCTGTCTTGTGGCGCTGCTGTTACTTGACTTGTAGCAGGGAAAAAAGTCATTTTATGTGCATGCATGTGTGTGTGTGTGTGTGTGTGTGTATTCCAATAAAAAGGTAGATAACAGGATTTGAAAATTGAGTTATCAACTTTTTCGTGCCTGTTCCTTGTACGAATATGTGCATATTTTGACACAATGTACACATTAACCGAAGGGGTTAACGATCCATAAAAGATTACTGAACAAAGATGAGTACATGCAAAGGTGGTAGGCAAAAGCAACATAAAAATGTGGATGTTTGATGCAGAGGAAACAACAATGTGTATACACATACAGAAAAAAATGAGTGAGAGATGGGATGCCTCTTGTCATAGTTTTATCGTTATCCGCATCTGTTATTTCAGTACAGAGTACATACTGCACACAGACACACACGTAACACCACTTGAATAATTTCCTGTCTTTCAGCCACACTATTTAACAATTTAACTGTCGTGAAGGGCGGAAGTGAAACAAACAAAATTAGCTACGGTTTTTCTTAATGTGTACAGGTATCTGTGTGAGGGAGTTGGGGGACCTGTACACGACTGGTTGATTTTCCTAAATTTGATTTCAATGATACAACAACGGTCCTGGTGGGTTGAGGTTTGTATCATATTGTGTAAACATGTTCTGTACAAATCATTAGACCAATACTGACAGGACAGGTAAATTGAAAAGGTACGACGCTAAAGAAATGATGATAACGATATTTAGTAAGAGTGCACAAGCGAAAGGTGCACTGGCATGCAAAAAGTATGTCGTCGCTTCTAACAACAAAGAAATGTAATAGGTGCTTCCGAGATGAATATGCATGTTGCTGCTGCTGAAATGTTGGGGAAAGTTGAAACACTCAAGTAAGTAAAATGCGTAGCAATTAAAAATCCGTATAAGTTTGCAAAATACGCATTTCTGTAAAAAAGATGAAATAAATGATGCAGTTTGCGGCAAAGTATTTAAACATGAAAAAATTCCTTTAGAATGCTGTTAAAAGTTTTATGGAAGATACCTAAGTGGAGTGAAGGTGCCATGGGGGACCACGAGTTCTGTATTTTGTATTAGTATTATACAAGAGCTTTTCCATATTTGGATTTGACTGAGAATGTAAATTATCTCTTGCGACGTTGTAGCCTCGTTTTTAAATTCTACAACGATCTGTGTGTAATATGTGGCTCTTCCACAGATCGGTATCGCCAGGTAATATTTTTCTACACTTTTACCAGTACAGCGTTGGTAAATACAGATAAACGCTATCTGGTTGTGTGTAAAATGTAAAAGTTTTTTTATGATCCTTAAAAGTTGTTTTCATGATTATTTTTTTCGTTGCAAGGCAAGACCCGCCATCATTACCAAGTTCCCGCGAACATATACACATGTATGTTTTGTGTGCTAAATAGTTTACTAAAAAAATTGAAATTATAAGGGTCAGGTCAGGTCCCTAGTTGATCCTGGGTTTGAATTTATTGTGCAGTTTCGTTTGGCAAAATTAAAGCTGAAGTTTTGGTTGTGTTGGATGATGTCTGACCAAAGAGCATCCTGGCAGGGCAGTATGAGACGTAAAATTAAACACAAAATCATGCTCACGAACAACAACCATGCATCATCATCACTGCCTAAGCGTATCTTTTTCATCAGTCTGCTTGCTTGTAAATGATGTGTCATGAAGCGTCTCACAGAAGCTAGATAATGCCATTGATAGAATTTAAAGAAGCAGAAACATAATCTTCCAAAAGGATTTTCTACCGACTGCCGAGAACCTAACCGCTTCGGTACACGCACCATTTAATTTTCATGCAGCAGCAGTGGAGGCAGCAACAAAACATGAAAATGGCGATGCTTTTTAAAACTATTGGTTAACACAGTGGTAGTTCGTTGATATTGTAAAAAGGGGAACATGCAAAGGAACCTGTTAATGAATTTGCACCACACACGGTATCCAACCATTTAAAGCTAATAATAATTAAAGCAGTCTTTGAGTTCCTCCCAGAACTTCAAAGTCGTTTTTTAAATTTCCTTGGACGCTTTTGAACTACATGCAAATGTGTGCATAAATCACATCAAGATAGTCTCAATTTTAGGGAATAGTTTGTCCATGCCAATAGTTTAATTGTAAATGCTGCAAAAGGGTTAGTAGCATTTCAAGTACGTTTTTGTACTGCACTTTTCAAAAGCTAAATTGCTATTCAGAAACAACAATACACCAAGAAAAAAACAAACTGAATGGCGAGAACGAAACCTTGGGGATCGGAATAACAAAATAACAAGTAATACAGAGCATGAGATGCTCCAATATAACGAAACAAATTATCAGAAAATGACAGACTATCGAAAACACTTACTAATTTAAAAAAAGGAATTAAAGTCAAGCAAATAAAATAATTTCAATGTAAACTAAATACTCTACACAAAATGTTTATGTTTAAAGCAAAACCTTTATAACCACAGACATACTGTAATATTAATCAAAGCATCGTAGCCTTATTTAAGGCGGTGACACCTAATAATTTGAATGTACTCTACTCGTTACAGCATATGTGCCTGACTTCAGCGTTACTTACATTTTTGGTTTACTCAGCGGAGACGGGCGGGAATCACAAAAACTTTTTTCTCGTTTACTACGATTATACACACTGATTAAATCAGTCATGGCTACTGCAACTTGTTGTAAATGATGAGCATTACTTTTCTGCGTGATCAAATCTTTCGATGCCCTTTGTTTGAAGCACCTTGACAACCACATTACATTAAGTACGCGAGATTTTCTACATGGAACAAATATCATCATGATTCTACAAAAATATAGAAAGAGTAAATAAATCCCCTTGAGCAGACAATTCAAAACAAAACTACTCCTAAGAGTTTATATAAAGTTCAAAGTGTTAGGAGATAAAGGGCTTACCACAAGATACTTCCTCTGCATAATAGTGCATAAGGGTATTTGTGAATGTGGGCTTTTCTCATCTCAATAAATTGTCGACCCTTTCTACCACACGTTTGTTTTTATTGTAATCACGGCTCCTGTTATACTTTGAAGAAATTGAAAAGTACAGAGGATGAGTGTGCAAGTATCAATTTATTCACAATCACATGTCGTGTACAAAAAAAATGAAAAGGCTAACTTACAACACTGAAAATAGGAGGCTAATGATGCTTGAAAAAGAAGATCAGTAGTTCAATGGTCAATTATAAAAACATCATCGTATGAAGAGAGAAAGGCACCTTTCTTATTAACCAAGCAATATCTAATGTCTGATTAGAAATACGCGGACGTAAATAAGCGTTGTGCCAGTGTTCGTAAAAATACAACGCACCAGTCTCTCTTGACTACTTCTGAGTCGAAAACGCTTCTGTGCAAACGATACTACACACAGTTGTGGTAGTATAATCAGTTTTTTGTGGACACCAAGGGTGAAGAAGACCGCCAGAGTAGTTGCAGTGAGCTTGAAAGGAGGAGGAGGAGAAGAAGGAAGCCACAATAATCTGATACTTTCATAATACCCTTACCACCACCACTACTACTACATACCATGGCTTGGACCAACTACTGGCGAGTATTACTAATCTTAAATGTGATACTCATTGATACTCATTTTTTACTGAATGAGATCATCATGATGATGAGGCGTGATGACGATGATAATAATTTCAATTATACCCAATCATTCTCCTTATCTTTCTCCCTCTCAGGTATATATAAATTTAATATGTCCCTGTCTTACTTTCCAATAACTAAACAGGGATGATTGTCAGCCGATGAAGGAAATTTTTTTTTTCAAAACAGACGCTGTTGTGGCGACTGTTGCATTACTATAGGTGAGTTAATACCATTTAAGTTGTTCACCTCATGTGAACTTTGTGTCAGAGGCAAAACAACATTGTAGCACGTAATACATCCGTGGCGGGGATGGAAGGATGGAATTAAATATTGAAACACATCTACTTTAAACTCCTGTTCTTAAAATAAAATGAAAAAAAAACAATACATTTCTATAGCTCACTATTTCGGAGTTGATGCGATTTAATAATATTAAGACCGAAAAACAAATTGTTTATATGAAATGGCGTATGCTGATTTAGTTGTACTTTACGTCCGGCTTATAAGAAATACGATTAGCCTTTGTTGTGAGGTTCAAATTTGTGAACCGGTTGGCACTGCTACATTGGGAGTTTAAAACACAATTTATCTTGAATATAAACTAGATACTACAGAACAATTGACAATATAAGAATCAGACTGTTGCGATGACTAGATAATTGTTTTATGCTGTATTAGAATTTAATTCATAAATAGAATTTGATGCATAAGAATTACGTATAGCATGGTAATAAATCTACCTCATATTAAATGTAACTGCTATATGCCTTAAATTCCAGTTATGCTTTTTAACATTTTGTGTGTAATTAACACTTTGTAAAAACAAAAGCAGTTTTAACCATATTTTGTAACGATATGTCTAATTATTTCGAGAGGATCTATCTCACGATGTGGTGTGGACCAATTTACAATTAAAAGTCAATCCCGCGTCTTTGCTTTATCTACTTGTTTATATTTAAACTGCGTGATTTATTATTTATTTTAGGAATCAAAATATTGGGCACATACGCACAATTTAAAAAAGGCTTGTGTAAAAGTTCTGATGTATTTCAGTGTATAAGCTAGGCTACCCTGCTGCCTGTATGAGCCAGCTTCATATATTTACAAACTTCGCGCGCACCGAGGTGCATATGCATAAAAGAAGAAGGGATTTAAAAGACTCGCCATTGTTATGGGGCCAGTGTCATAAACTGTTTAAAAAAGATTTTATCTAGTCAATCGTATTACGATGATGACTTAAGACCTCCACAAAATTAGGAGTGAATGAGAAGTGCACAATCCAATAAGTCGTTGAAGATGTATATGGAAAAGGTTTTGGTTTTATAACTGAAAAAAAGAGTGACTCTCTGTAACTTCAATGAAGGAGTTTTACACGATGAAGAAGGACACAAGAAGGGGGTATTCCTCTACCAAAAGTATAAGAGCACTCTAATTTTATTTTCCTTTCTGCCCACCACTAACCAGGTCAATAGGATTTCTTTTTTGAAGACGAGTATGAATGATCATTGACTATTTTATTATTTATCCTTTTATTTTTGCTTTGTGGACTCTGTCTCCTATTAACCATTTCATACTTTTAATAAATACAAACATCGACTTGTTGTTTCGTTCCGTGATTGCAAGTTACACAAATCCGTTTTGCCTTTTGACATTTACTGATTGCTTCTACTTTAATGGAAAATCCTATTCTCTGCGGTTGTCCACAATCTCATGATATTATCAAACACACTGGCGCATGTAGTTAATGCAGAATTATCAGCCAATGTGTTACAAATCAGTTTTCCCTTTGTCGTCAATCCTCAATCCTCTATCACTTCTACGCACCACACGGCGACGGATTTCCTTTTATTCGTGTAAGTACCTCATCATGTACGAAAATAGTCGTATTATTATTGCCTGCGTCAGACGTCGCTACATTATTACATGAATCGTCTTGCCCGTCCGGTTTTTTTCTGAAAAATTGACATTGAAAATTTCATCATTAAACGTTTGTTTTAAATGGCCTCGTAAATCGAATACGTCAATATTTTTTATTATGCATCTCACAATTCATAACTTGTATTGTTGTTCTTTCGACTTTTCCCCCTCGTTTCTCTTGTCAGTTTATTGCAAAAAATTAAGTGTATACAACAGGTAATAAAATGTCAACGTCAGCATTTGTTCTACACAATTGAACTCCCAAAACCGCTTTGTTGACCACTTTTACAATTATGAATCATGCCACAAATCAACTTTCACACGACAGACTATGCGACTCTTATTATAACAATTATGAAGCATTGACTTGTAACTGAACATCTACAACAAGTAAATAAAAACGAATCTTAACGTGAGTACCATCTAAACTCTGCATCAATGTTCAATTGCCCTGTCAATTTCGCAGTAGTGTATGGTTAGAAACAGATGGGTTCGATTTTCCTGGATATAATTTGAACTATTTTGTTTCTGTTGTACCCTCTGTGTTATATTTGTCCGCTGAACCAAAAGCTCCAGTTTCTTATTTATTAAATCCTTTCGCCATGTGTGTATGTTAATAGGCACGTCTATTTCAGTTGTCTTGTCTTCTTGTCACAGCCTGAGTCAAAAAAGGGGAACGTAGTACGCATCACCACATAACGAACATATCAAAAGCTGAAGAAAACGCACAGATAAGCGCTTGTGAGTACAAGTAAGCTAGAAACTCTGTTATATTTACTCTTTAAATATATATTGACGTCTTGATAGAAGACGGTGGATAGATGAGGGTGGAGCTTTAAAATAATTCAAAGAACCATGACACGACACTTGCATCTATCTATCAGCGGACGCTATTATTTAAAACCACATTTTGTATTCCATTGATCTAATAAATTCAAGGAAACGGCTACTAGAGAAAGCTACAACAATGACAACACTGGTACGCACAACACGCATAAAATTAAGTTTTTACAGGTCAAACAGTGCGTTTTCCATAGGTGCGTTGGATACCAGCACAAACGACCGATATACCTGCCTTTTGGAGATGGTAAAACGTAACATTTTACATGGCAGATTAAATTGAGCATATTTCGGGGAAACTGATTTTTCTGGAGCTGGGAACACGCAAACGTACACAGCAGCATGGATGGAACAAGGTATAACGATATGCTTCTGTAAAAATATAGTATTCAAAAATTAGTGGTCGATACGAGCGAATGAATTCCTCTCTCTCTCTCTAAACGTCAATGATTCATGGGATTTTTTCCAAATTGTCTATTAAGGGCAAATGCATAAAAAGAAAAGCGCCGTGAATCATCTTTGGTGAACAATGGGAAATAAGCAAGAATTTTGAGCTTCTTAGATGGAGCGAGACCCTTTGTGGTCTATTGAAAGTTGGCTGGAGGCCTCCCCAAATGGATAGAAAAAGCTGGTTAGCGTTTTGCCCCAAGAAGCTGATAATGTCAGAAATAATTCAAAGAGAAGTAAGTGAACCCTTCCGAAAAGGGTTTTGACCCTGCCATAAAAAGTAGGCAACCGCATGTGTCAAAGGTAGCCATTGTCAGGTTCTTCAGCTCTTACCACATCACTACTTATTAGAACTCAAGTCAGAAAATATTCACGCGCCTCTTCTACTTTACAATGTACTGCCCTCAATACTCTCTCTCTCTCTCTCTCTCTCTGCAACAAGTGTTAACTGTCCCGCACATGTACACCTACAGTATTACATAATGTGTCTTATGACCTGCATCATCTGCATTTTGATAATGGAAGAAAGCAAAAAACGAAAAAAAAACTTTTTGGTAATTTAATTTATATTAACAATATACATTTAGGTAACTAAAAGACACAGGCTATCTCGATCTCTGCATAATATCAATGTGGACGCTGATTCCACCTTTTTAGTCTCAAGATTCCATGTCGTTTTGCCATCACTCTTCTTCTTTTAAAACAGGCAAAGGCTACTTTTTTCATGAAAAACGAAAGCATTTCTAATCATTACGCTCGCTTGAACCAGATCGAAAAGGGTAGGTTATTACGAGGCTCCTTCAGAATATTAATCAGTTTGTTGATTGTGTTTGCGCTCCATCCAACCAACAACGTGCTGATGATCCTGAGTATATATGTAGATTAAAGATTGCACTAGTAAACACTTGTGATTCACAAATAGGCAACAAAACATTAATCTCAAATTCATAGTTTACCATGTTATTTGTGATTTTACCATTACATATAATGAAAAAAACGCCACCACCAAAAGAGTAAACTCCAAATCATGTGAGTCACTACTACTTTACTACTACTACTACTACAACTACTACTACTAACTAATATTTACTACCGTAACTGCACAGACACAGACACACACACACACAATATGCATCTTTTGCTACTTACCTGACTAACACGGCATTATCTTTCTGGTGTTACTATTTCTTGTGAAGATTGATGTAAGGAAATAATATTAGAAGATGCGATGATCTTCCCTTTCTGCTTCTCTTCGTCGTCGTCTTCTTCTTTTTATTAGAAGCACACATGGTAACAGTTCTCTGTAGCAGCAGTAAACACGTTTGCCCATAGGTTTTGACTTAATTTATTGAGTGTAAGCTCACCAAGTTGCCGACTCTATAAGGAATCAAGAACTGCCGAAGAGTACAATTTATGGGAATAAGGCAATCCTGATTCTTTCACCATATTTGTAAGATTGATGATTATTCCATGTTATACGAATGGAATATTCATTGAGTCTTCAATGATGTTTTAATGTACCGCACCGGGTGATCTTCTGCTTCTGATGATGATGCTGATGGCTATCACTGTCTTGTGTGTTACATATTATAAAAGTAGAGTTTTGTTGTGGACAAGTAAGCTCAGTGTATCTCTGATCTCCCTCTCTCTCTCCTTTCTCTCCCTTTTGACTCGCGTTCTCATCTGCTTGTCCATTACTCATTACACTATATTATTATTGCAAAACACGTCAAAGGGGAACGAATAATGCAAAAGCGATAATAGAAAATGGTTTATCAGATATCAATGGGAATAGAATAATGTGTAGGTACATAAAAAATCTGGCTTGTTTGTTGATGTTGCAGTATACACTGGCTCACATCCCCTTGCGCCATATAACTTTTTGATCAACAGTTATTGTTCATTTGCAGGTTTACCTGACTGGGTTGGCAAATGGCATTTATGTCGACCAGTATCAAGTGTCTGCCTCCCCTACCCACTACTACTGCCAAGATTAATACGTGCGTGTGCATCCCATTTCCAAATGAGCTGTAAATAGTGTCCATCCGCAGAAGTACTTTCTATTTAAATAATCATTAAGAGCAAATGGATTAAATTGATGTGTGGCGATTTTTCTCAACGGCAGATCCTTGATGGCTGATTGGGATTGCCGGCATTTGAATATTTTAAAATGGCACTCAACACTTGTATATTTATGTTACCTGTGTAACGTGCTATCCGCTCAAATGTCTTGTATATTGGCACCGCTTTTTATCTGTATTATACCTTGACGTTAACATAATGGTGTAGGGATGTTTTTTGCATGTTTTGTTTAACGGAGGGGTTCATTTCTCACGATTTCTGTCACATACATCTTCCCGTTTTACCATGACGGTTTATGGAAATGTCGTGACATTCTTCGTAACGAACTTTTATTCATGATAGGCAGGATACGAAGGAGGTGGTAGACCGAATCAATGTATTTATAAGTTTTATAAGAACAATTGACAACCATACTTGAAATCTATTAAAAACTTAAGATAACAAGAAAAACGGGAAACACAGATTGGCTGTGAAAGTTGTACAACTTGATGTTTATGGTATGATAACGAGGAGTAATGCAATCAGAAAAAAGAACCTTATTAACCTGCTTCAAGTGTTGGGCACATTTGGTTTTAATAATTTGACACTGTTCTCGGTGGCCGACGTGCTTGGCTGTACAGCTAAACCACGTCAACGTCATAATATCCCTTTGCCACAAGAAAATTAATGGACTCTTATGCAATTTGCCAATGCATCTCCGAATTGAAAGAGAATATATTTGGAATATTATTATTATAATATTATGTATGCACAACTTTTTATATTTATTATATTACGATTATTACCATTATCAACACAATGAATGTAAATTCAGTCAGTCGGTTGTTTGAATGAATGGCGATGGTGAGAAGTAAAAGGAATAAATAAAAAAAGAAACGGGATGGATAGACGGCTCGAATAGCCAGCGTCGTCGTCGTCGTCGTCAGCATCATCAGCAGCAACAACAGCAGCATCATTGTATTATTTCTGAGATGAGATGGATGTTCGTGTTTGATATGTAAATTAGGATGAGCTTCTTATTTGGAAATGTGTAATCTTATGAAAGATTATGATCAAATGATGATGAAAGACGTTACGCTGAATTATGTACTCACTCGGTCGGAGTAGTAATAATAACAACTTATGTTTATGTTTTATGTATACGTGAGTATGTGTGTGCCTTTAGACCCGCACCAGAAGAATCACACATTCAATCCTAAATGTTATTCGAACAAGCAGGAGAGAGAATATGAAAGATATCCGTTTGATAGTTTACGACGAGATGGAGTTAAAACAAAAAAAATCAAATTTTCAACCTTTTAGCAATTCGATTAATACCTGATTCGAACGTCATCAGGAGTTCTTATCCGGCTTCCACGCCAGCGCCAGACATCCCCATGATCGTACGTGTGAGATTAAATATGATACGATTTGTAGAATGACCGTCTCACTGTTGACTGTGGAGCAGTAGGACGTAAAGATGTGACAACGGAAGTAGTCTTTAAATAGAGGATACTTTAAAATATAAAGAAAATTCATTAAGTCAGGCAAATCAGTTGAAAAGATGCTTTTGTGTGCATCATCACTTCACGGCATAAAGTGTTGTGTGCTTATTACCGTGCAGGAGTGTTGTGTTTGTGTTGTGGTAGAGAGAGGTAGTCATTATTCACCTGTTTTGTTTCTCAATAGGCAATCGACCATAAAACAGTATACGACGATATCATTTCCGATGAAGAAACCTGCGATTTGATGAAAAGGTTGAAATAGTCGGGAAAAGCATAATCAAACACAGCACGATGTGGTTCAATGAAAAGTGACATTGATGTATGATGATACGAGAGCAGAGAGATGTTTCTCTCTAACCCCTTTATGTTTGTGATGTATGAATTGTTGTTAATCCATTGAAAAGGTGGTATTCATTATTATTATTATTATTTTCATCTTCAAATTTCAGAGACACCTTCAATCGAAAAGCATCATTCCATCTTTCTGTAGGCATTTATGTAATATTCTATACGTATCCTATGCTAGTGTGTATGTATGTATGATATCATTGATATCATATAATGTGCGTGTATGTATATGTCCTACGTATATTCATGTTTGGATCATTTACCTTTCAACAATCCAAAGACTAGAGATTGATGATTCACACATTCTGAAGTTGTTACTTAAACATGTCGTAATCGTTCTTTATGAAAATTAATATACTCAATCGGTGACATGAAAAATATCCCCCTTTCACTCTCTCTCTTCTCCCTCTTCCGAAAGTGTTTAATACATAAAGCATCATCGACGTCCAAATTTAAAAATTTAAATATAAACACAGCCAAATGTTGAGGCATTATGAACTGGGTATGATCTCCTAAGATAATCCTAATCATTGAGAACTGCCTTGGTGGAGAGTGATCAGAACAGAATGTGCAATTGCAGCGACATAATATTTTCACTGTATTCTTACAGTGATATCACTAGATGGCCCCCAGATTTTACAATCAGGACAAAAGGATCTCTTTTAAGAATGGAATATGAGATGACGAAAGATAGAAAATGGTTTACAACATAGCTTTAGATTACGCTATAACAAATTTAAATTGCCCTATTGTTTTAGATAATGTACTATACGGCATAATTATTATTGAAACGATTTGTAAAACGTAGCTTATACTTCAAAATTGTTTGATGAATGCAAAGGGTTGCCCGGAGCAGAGGAACAGATTGATAAGAAAAGCAACAAGTTAACTAAAAAAAGAGTGAGAGTAGGATTAACGATGTTGAGGTATCCATGTAATGTCTACAGCATGTATTTATTACTATCCTGACTCATGACTGCACTTCACTGCAGGTAACTTCGTTCGCTTATCATCATCATAGCTCCTAGGTACTTCTTAAGCGGAACTCTTTCATCAATTTTACTTGTTGATACCACATGCTACTTTATTATAAATTCAATAAATAATCACAGAATGTTACATGTAATAAACGCACAATTTCGGTATCCACTTTTTGAGTTTAAGTACCTACATCGACTGCTTTGCTTTTGCTACCTCTTTGAGTTTCCGTGCAGGCTACCACCTGCAAAGTAAACAATAAAGAAGAACATATTACGATAAACGCTGATAGCTTAATGGCTACATGTTTCTATTTTAGATCAAGAAACACTAAACGCTTAAACCGAATCTCCAGGACTCACTTTTCGATTATTCATGAGTGCATGAAACGATGCGAACAGGAATTGTTTTGCTCCCGCTTGTACTATCGGGATACAAATACAAAGCGATTTCAGGTTAGCTTCCTAGGGAACAAACCGAATATAAAGTTGCATGCACTCCATTAATTTGTCGCAAAAGGGTTGTAATCATGTGTAATTCAGTTTTAAAATAAATCATTTGTGGACGAAAGGAAAACAATGTGACAGGAAAAACGTTCACCTCAATTAAGATGGTAATAGTAGTGCTTACACTATCCTAAGACAAAATGAAGCAACAGCCTTAATCAAATGCTCATTTTTGTTATTGAACAATGTGAACTAATGCAATTAGAAAACTTAACCCTCGACACACAACGAGGATTATACAATAACTATCTACTTTGGACCATCTCAAATTTTTATTGCGCAATAATTTGTTGTTGAGTGAAAGTTTTTGTACATGATGACGAGCTTTAAATTCATTTGTCTACATTACAACCTAATGATCTTACCAAAAGGCTCAACAATCATGCATGTTCTCTCTTGGCCGCAGATGCAAAACGAAAGCACGTACTGCTTACATTCTACTTTGGTACACTTTTGCAGTATCTGTATTGTTTATTTTTACTTTGCAATTTCGAATGAAGCATTTCGGCTCATATAAAAATGTAATATGTACAGTGTAAAGTCGTTCGGAATGCCCCAGAGTGCAATTTATAACTGCAGCCCTTTACTAACAATACCCTATCCGTCTCATTCTACAGTTACCTACGCACTGGTTGTTCAAGAATTTTTGAGTAAACTTAAATTGTTATTGAATGACAATAATTTATAGATTCATGTATTATATTATATATAAAAAAGTAGACGGTCAACGAGTACTTATTTTTAGAATTCTCCGTATTCTGCTAATTCATGCAATTACTACGTGTCGACGTGTATTATGTCACATTTTTGTTTGCGTTTCGCATTGTATGTTTTTTAAATTTATTACGCAGAGATAATGGAGACAGGTAAATAAAGGAGGCAAAATGCTCATCCAATCCAGCACCTTTACGGAATACAATATTAAGCTAAATATTTATCCTTTCGCTTCATCGCTCCTTTATTCCAATGTTTTGCTTAACTCTTGGAGAGATAAACTCTCGCCCATACAATAATGAATGAAATATTTTATTTGCTGTGTGGATGCATCTATTCATCTCATTTCATCTTTTTCATTTGCTCACGATAAGAACTCACAAAAGTGTGTTTGTATGGAGGACCCTATTTATGAATAAACTTCTTTTCTGCTGGCCTGTCAG
This sequence comes from Callyntrura sp. NNG-2020, assembly GCA_027744055.1. Taxonomy (NCBI): domain Eukaryota; kingdom Metazoa; phylum Arthropoda; class Collembola; order Entomobryomorpha; family Paronellidae; genus Callyntrura; species Callyntrura sp. NNG-2020. Next base: position 84,258 of record JAHZNE010000742.1, read on the forward strand.
CAGGTTTTTTTTTGAAAACTGCTGCCTGAATTCAACTTAACCACAAATATCACCACAAAACAAACCACAAACACCTCGAGCAGCATTTAATCTTTGTCGAGTGCCGTAGCCTTTCTTTTGTGGTAAAATGATATAAACACAAAACCACAAGTATCGTACAAAATGTGACAAAGATGATGGTAGCAAACAAGCATGTACAATTACGTAATTCGGACGAGCCATGTACATATTGTGCAAGGCAGTTTTGTTAGAACGAATGTAAAAGTACTTATGCGTTGTTAGATGGTAACGCCGTAATGGAATATAGAGACGATGGGTATTTTGAGCACCAAAGTAAAAATGAGTGATTTATGATGACAGTTTAAACTTTTGTTACTTTTCACCAAGACTCACCAAGTTTGCTTCTTCTCACTTTAGTATATGTCACTTACCTGGGCATCTGCGCGTGGGTATGGACGTAAATGGCTGACAAAATAAAATCAGATATAAACTTTTCCTTATATCACATTTTTTTCTAAAAAAGATTCTCCTTCTATTTCTTTCATAAAATGTGGCTGTTACAGAGCATTTAGAATAGGTGCAGGTGTTAAATGAATTGTAAAAAAATACGGTGCTGTGTGCGGTACAGCATCACGACGACGATATCATAAAGCGTTTAAGTTATGGTTAGTGGGAAAAATAAATAAGATGCGTACACACAAAAAATCGTCACTCGTACTTACACACTCCTCTGATCAGATCACAAACATTACTTGTTGTCATTCAAAGCAGAAGCTATGCCATTCAGATTTATATATGACTGGATTTATAAGACGAGCTAGTTTTCAAAGTTATTGAATGATAACAATAATATTTATTGACCACCACATTAATTTTATGTTGTATGGATTTTTTTCGAAAGAAAAGTAAATTTGTACGCTACACTCCCAAAGAACAAATTATCACGTAAGGGATTCAGTCAATCGTTTTGGGGAACTGTGCTAGTCGATGTGATTTCTGACAATGAGTGGATGATGCAAGTATTTACTTTGTCTCCTCAAAAGGCTCGAGTTCAAGCTTGACACGAAATTTATTTTACATGCGTAATGTTGTTCCAGATATTCCTGGATGCTTCCAGACTAAATCTTTTTTACAACAAGATGAGGAGAAAAAAAACTTGGTGCATTACTTAATAATGTTCTTATGGATAGTAGCGAGAGCAGTAATTGACCTATTTCTATTCAACAGGCATGCTTTTACTGCACAAGAAAGCTTTTGTCTATATCTGCTTTCCGAATGGGTTTCCCTATCGAACTCATTATTTTACACTTATTACGAGCGGGTCGCATGTTCAATATGCTGGCCATATAAAAAAAAGTGTGAGCAAAAGTGTCTCTGTTGGTGAGCAAGTAGGATTATTACTTCCTAACTGGTTTTTTCTGCGATTTGGTGATTGTTCTGTGAAAATGACCACATTGTCCATAAAGTCCCGCACCACGGTATCATCCGTTCCCAATTCTTACTCACAATGTTGTTCTGTGGAGACGACTGCTGCAAAGGTGGGGTGTTAATATACGGTGTTGAAACTTGAGACGTTTCGTTACTGATGACTAGAGACTAAACAGCTGCAAGCTGTCTATTTACAGCTATAAACAGCTATTTTTACTTTAAAAAGCGTATTTTTAGAATTACATTGAATTTAAGAACCTATTTAAGCAACTATTTTGGGTTTAAAAGCATTTTTAAGCACATATTTTAAATTTAACGACCTTTTTTAAGCACCTATTTTAATGATTTTAAGTGCTTAAATACCTACCTATTCCGTGAGTTTTAAGCACCTACAAGTAGAGTCCCTACTGATGACAGTACATTCAATAAAAGTGTCATGTTCGTTCCTCAAAAACATGGTTAGTTCAAGTAAAATTGTGCAACAACATGACATTCACAACAGTATTTAACCAATCACAATTGTTCGCGTCACTAGAAAAGGTTTTCAATAGAGTCATGACTTTATCTGATTATGCGTTTTTTCCGTATATAAAATGTATATAGAAAAATAAGACCACAGGCAGGGAAGTCAGTTCTATTTTAACCTTGTGTATAAATAACATTATTTTTATTTCGGTAATTTAAAGAAAACATCCATGCTTGCATATATGAGAAGGATCGTGTATAACTAATCTGATACTTACAATTAAGATCATTGACAACCATTTAGTGTTACCTCTTTTAGTTCTCCTTGGCTTGGCTTTAAGAAGAATTTATGATCTTCGAGTAGGGAATGAGAAAAAAATATAAATACGGGTGGCCTATGGTCACGGCCACGTCACGATACCTGCCTCCATATCGCCTGGGATTTGTTATATCGAGTATAGAGTGTTTAAACTTGTATATTTATGACCAGTTGGTAATATATTGTAGCGTCAGGCCTTCCCTATGTTCGGCCGTCCATATCCACAATTTTTAAGGACGTAGAATAATTTTTGTTGTTTTGGCGCTAACACAGTATGGTTCCAGAATCTGTCAAAAGTCAACCTGAAAAAATTAAAAAATTGTTCATTCTATATTTGAAATTGGAGCAAATTAGTTAATGTACTACTTTTGTGCTCTATACAATAATTGTCAAAGTTTATTCTACTATTTTATGATTTTCTTACAAGCAAGATTCAAAGATCATCGTGGCAGCCTACATTGGCTTAGCGCATCATATAAGTCTTGACCATCATCGTAATGACTAAAAATTTCTACCAGGGATGAATTCCTACGTACAGCTTCATTAGGACAACCCCAAGTGGGAATTGAGTTTATTACAATTTACCCAACGTGGCTACAATTTGTTATACAGAGTGATAGATTTGTAATTATACCAACAATAACCTACATTAATTGAAATGTGTGGAAAAATTATTAATATTTGACAATGTTTTACTTCGTAACACTGTTCCATTGAAATGGAATTAGCAAAAAGTTCTACAGGACATGAATATCTGATAATGATAATAGCAGTCTGCTGGTCCTACTTTTTTATGGTTTACTAAAAATCTATTGATACTGTTATTACTTATTATTATTATTACCATTGCATACTGCTGCAATAGTGGTGATTTTATTGTTGAAGTTGTATAGACTTCACTTGTGTAAGTGTAGGTAGTGCGTAATATCTTTACTCTTATCAAATAAATGCTTAGTGTACCCACACCGTGCATAATTACGTTTCCCAAAGATTTTCATCTAGGTAACCCTGTACAAACAATATTGGATTTACTGCAAAACTGCTGTAAACTTTCTACTTGTCGTACCACGTGCATTATTACAACTCAATGATTTAAATTAAGTGGTAAAAAAAACGAACAAACGTGTCTATACTTTCCTACCATTTGGGTATAATACAAGAAAAGTATATTTGGCAACAGCACATTGTATGAAGACCATGAAATTGATCCTCACGACTTTGAAATTGGGCTTGGTCGCAATTATAATGTACCGTGTCATCCTTTTCCATGATCTCATACGCCACACACACAGTGCTCTCTCACTTGGCACGCATCTATGTAGTTTTTTTACCTGAAACAAAATCTTTTTTTACGAGAAACATACGTAAAACTAAGAATGACAGCGGGTTGCACGTAACTACTTTACTACTGCAGAGCTTCGAAATGAGTGGAGAGCATTTTGGCCATATTCTCACTTTCTGTGTCCTAGACTTATCTCAATTTCAGAGAGATGCAAGATATAACACATAAACAAAAACAATGATGTATGAATAATATAGTCTTGTTGATTTATTGCACTTGTAGAAATAATTCTTTTAAATATCTAAGATACGATGAGGGAAAGATACGATGTAACGAAGTAGCGAATGGCGAAAGTAACACGATATACAAATTGTATTTGTGTTTAAAATTGTTGAACGTAAACTATCGTTTTGAGTCTTTCAATGGACACCTCGAAATCACTGAAAGTTTGGGTTACAAAGTTAGGTATTTTAATTAACATAATTAATTAATATACTGTCGCTTCCAATTGTATTAAACAATTTTAATAGATTATTTGTACTTATTATTGCTCTCCGTGACAGCATCTTACTGCTTTTCATTTTCATGAAGTCATCGCCATACTTCTTCTCGATAAAGGTCATATCGGTTTAATTTTAATACCGCGAAGGAGCAAAACTTTCTGTTTTTACCAGCGTATAAATAACAAATTCAGTTTAATAGCAGACGGACACCACGGAATCCTAGCGTGATACTAGAGTACATAATATGTGGTATTTAATACATGCAGAGTAAAAATGATGTATCGCTGATATTGTGTTACGGTCTGAGCACTCATGGTGTGAAGATGTTTGCCTTTGAGTGTTTTATTGCACCTAATGCGAAGTCTATCTTTTTATACATCTTTTCTTGAACGAAACATGTAAATTTGTTTATACCCGATCTTGCAGAAGTATCGACCTTCCATTTTGTACTACGGTCATTAAAGTTTGCAGAGATTATCAAAGAGTTTAAAACAACTTTGAGAACTTTTAATTTGTCAATAATTCTACAAATACATAATAAATTTAAACGAGCTATGTTGATATAAGTCGATAAAGAAATAAATTACCTATATGCAATTGCTTAATATACCTTGAAAAGCCCCTAATGGAGGAGGAAAATTGGTTACCCAAATAATCATTTCAGTGTGACACACACAAGATGTACATAAAACTTTTAATATCGACCAGGAAAATAAAACTTTACTGGATTAACATCAAGAAGTTAGGTGTTCTCTCCCATGCTGATCCTGTTGTTGATCACCATTATATACTTACTCTCTTCATGTTTATTTTAGTTTTATTTCAGGTTGGCTTCCATGGTAACTGTTGGCTAAACTTTGTGTTTTCGGTGTTTACATTTTAATTTTTGTAGCATCCACTTCATTGTCTATTTTTATTTATAGAGCTGTTGAATTACAAAATGAATCAAACAACAACAAAAATTTCATAACAAATTGTTATATACAAATACTTGCAATATTTACTTGGTTATTTTTCTAAAATGAAAATTGAGTGTAAGCGATAGATTGCTTAATTCAAACACCTAAGAAACCTTTTATGTATCCATGACGAATATGTAATAATTTACGTATTCCCATAATAATGCTTATAAATACGTATATACTTATCTATATCTATTGGTACAAGTATACCAATGTTTCATAATTTATATTGTAAACAAAAGTCCAAATCCATAAGTGTTGGTAGAGTAAGCTCAGATTGAACACAATGTTTACACAAATAAATAAGTGAGCAAACGTGTTACAAAATTCTACTATAACAACTATTTTTTAAATTAATGAGAATCAGTTCACTACTACCTTGATGTTACAATTGCTTTCTATTAAATTCTCCTTATCCTTAGAAAATGGTGGCCCCGGTGGTGCTACATAAATGTCATGCGGTTTAGAAACATTAGTATATTATTGGAACTTTTTGTGTAGGTGTCATATTAACAAGTATTAACAAATCAGTATTATTTATAAGGAATATTCGCATCTATAGTTGTTTTGCAGGCAGTTTGATTTATCCCATCTATACAGTCAAAACGATCCGCTGATGTGTTGGCTATTTTGGTGTTGTTAAAACTTTGAGAACAGGTTAAAGAAAGGAAAGTAGCAAGAAATGCATTCATATTTCCATTATAAGGTTCTTCTCCTAAGCTCGTTTTTGTTCGGGTAAACACAATTTGTCTGTTTACTGACTTGGACGACATTTTTGTTGCCAGTGTACAGTGTACACTACACCACATATGCACCTGAAATAAAACGATGCGATGATGCTGATGATATGAGGAGGTTGAATATGAACTATGAAAATAATAATGGGAACGATGACGATTGAAAATCTTGTTAATAATTACGTTTAGAATCTTTCTCACATATTATAGTCCCCGTCCATGTGAACAAATTGTATATTATTGTACCAAAATTGTGTGGGATGATATGGTGTGTGGTGGTGGTGGCCCAGAGTGGAATTGCATAGGAGGCTTGACTATGAGACGATTCCATTATTTCTAAATTTGAATGTACGTCAGACAATACTTATTACAATTGTTATTCCATTTTCTATTGTGTTCCGTCCATTGTGTGTTAATTTGCCTGATTCCATAAAGAAACAAAGAAAGAAACAGCAAAATGAACACAATGTAGAGACTGAAAGTTGTACACGTACATAGTAATCAGTATCACTGTCTGTCAACAAAACTGACAAAAAAGCCAGCTACAATCTCGCATCCCTTCTCGTTTCTATCACTCTTCATTCACTCTATCTTGATCTCACCGTTTTGTTAAGTAGGATGTACTATTTGATGAGTTTTAACACATTCGTATGTACTTACATGTGAACGGTTAACACCATAAACTTAATGCAACTTTCAGAGAATCGGTATGTTTGTGAAAAAAACATGTCGTCTTTTTGTTGAACGAATTTTCTGAGGGATTTGCAGCGGAACAAATTAATAGCAATGTAAAAACAAGTCAAGTATAAAGTGGACACTTCTATTTTGTTGACGTTCCGTTACCTGTGTTGCCGAAACGTTGAGGAAACTTTTCTTGAAATTGATAGAAATGATTTCCCTGATGTCTAGCATCACATATTTGAAGGCCTTTTTCAATTTTATATGCTAAAAGTTATGCACCAATGCAGCTAAAATAGTAGGCAGTAGGCACCCTTGTTGGCATTTGTCTTGATACGTCTGTACGACAAAACGTTGTAAATGTCTAGGGTCTAGGAAAAACTTATTGCACAACGAGCAATTGTTTCAGGATTACTTGCAGAAACTTTCACTTTTTCTTAAGTAAATGACATTTTCATGTTAAAATTGGTACGACAAGACCTCTTAATCTAGATACAGTTAGAAACAGCAGGCGAAGCCCTGCTTTTTAGTGAGTTTTCCTATGTACGCAGATTGTTCAGTAGATCAGTAATACACAAAGAGAAAAAAAAGCTTTTGGATTTTCTGCATTTGTGACCTGACAGGGTGATGTCAGTCGTTTTGCCTACAAAAAGTTTATATCAGGGCGCGGCTCAGTTGCATATGACAGTAAACGATGCACATCAACTCGCTTGCACTCGGAAAAAATCAAGGAGAGAATGATGTATTACACAAATGATAAAGTCAAAAGGCTCATCTACCTGTCCCACAACACCATTAGATTACCATAAAGATTTGTCCAGCTATTTCAACTTGTCGTTGTTGTTTGCACGTTGCATTTATTGGTCCTGGTAGTACAAATGCAAATATAAGTGCCTATACACATGTTATTTCCTGCTATGTTAACAACCAGCAGTACAAGTATGAGAAAGAAGTTTGGCACAAGTGTCACTTTTTATAGTACCCATCTATTGGTAAGAATAACCTGCCACAGACTTTTTAAATATCATAACAACAAACAACTTCACATTTCTAGCCACATCTCTTTCCTACCTAAACCAGATCAAAGCCAAGCTGTATGGATTATTTAAGAATCATTTGCCTAATTTATTCACGTGAAACAAAAAATAGAAAGTTTAAATTGATTTAAACGATTGAATTCTCTTCTCAGTGGAAATGATATGGTAATATGAAAGGTAGAGAGATAATTTAATACATAGTGTATGTAAGAGTTACTTACATGTGTACAGGAAAAAATCTGTGTCGATTGTCGAACGTAGACACCATTATAATTTATTATTTGTTTTTATGCGCACACAAAAACATTCACACAATAAACAAATTCAGTTGCACAAAAATACTGGAGACCACCACAGAGTAAACATTGTACCTTGTCAATATATAATCTTTTCTAAAATGTGATCGGCCACCCTGGAAGAAAACCTGGGAAAAGAGTACTACAATCAATCCACGAACGTTGTCGCCTAATTAGCTAATGGTTTCATCATGGACTTGTTTATTTTTTACTTTGATTTCGTTCCATTCACATTTTACAACGGCGAACGCGTTGTTGTGGGGATTTTGATAACGTAAATACTTTCTTCGTCAATTGTTTTAATTCACCAATATATATTGTGTTGTGTAATACACCATAAAAGCACCATCTCACCTTGACTTGTGATGATGATGATGATGATTGTTTGTATTAAAATGAAAAGAGGAGTCGGCGTGCATAATGACTGCACAAAGTCGGGTGGTATATGGCCGGCTCTGCTAAACGATGATGATATTTTCATGATTATGATTAGTGTGTCGGAGAGTGAATTAAATTAGCTTTAAAACAGCGTTACGCCGTTAAAAGCATTGTTTCGAATACCGCCATTATTACTACAACTACCACATTCGCTCTCATTCTACTTGTGTGAGAACATTTATGGTGAATCTCATTGTGTGGTGTGATATTAAACTAAAAACACACACATGGAGACGACGCATGGAGCAGCTAAACACCAACGCAGAAATGATTCCAACCATATTAATAATAACCATATAATACCTGCATAGCACCATGTTTGGGGGAAGTGTGGGAAAGAAGGTGGGGACGTATATGATGAAGGTGGCTGCAGGTTCGTAACCTTCGACCCTGTCGGTACTTTTGTTTCTTTTCTATTTCTCAGCCACTGAGTTTACCGCACAAAGTACATTAAAAAAAGAAGCCGCTTACAATCATAATCTATGATATTTACACGCTCATTATTTATTTGTTTCCCTTACATTACCTGTGTATGTGCGCGCATGTATCTGTGTATATACAATGATATCCGCAATGTTACGTACAGTCTTTTACTGCTTTTCTCTTTTCTCGCCTAAATGTTCAGCTGAAGTTCTTAAAATATTTAGCTACGTAGCGAACGTTGCTGTTGTACAAGAAGGAAAGTTTTCGTATGTAGGACCAGCTTCAATGGCACTATATGAATGTTTTTGGTTCATGCCTAGTTACCCGTTGCCATAAAAACTCCAGGAGAATTCATGTAGAATGGAACTATATGTATTCCAAGTTTGACTCTTATTGCACATCCCCGGTTGGTTCTTAGGTATCATATACGCATATTCCAACCTGTGGAAACTTTTTCTGCAAATGGAAACCAATATGAGCATGATTTCTCAAGGGTACCCCTATGGTAACTGAAGGGGGTTCCCCCGGGGATTCCATCGGGTTCCGCCAAGAGACAAGACATATGACCATGATGTACGACATATACAATGATACGATTTATATAACTGCAATCAGAGACATTTGAAGAATGAAACCCCCTTTCAGGTAGGTAGATCAAGACTGATACTGGACGTAAATACTGTAGTTTACTCAAAGTAAATTATTTATCTAGCTATTTTCTCTTGTTGTACCTTTATATCTACATATTAAATACTTAGCAACCAGAAGGAATGGTACTTCACTCACTGATAATTTTAAAACCAGATTATTTCTGGAATTCCTGTTCAATTTTACGAATACTCTACATTCTCTACGAACGGTAACGTCCTCCACTCCAGCAGACTTACATTAAAGTTTCATTAAGTTTTTAATTACGAAATATATCCTATCATAATCCTCATTACTCATCACGGGTATCCGTGTAAGGTTTTATACTTCATACAGTAAATAAAGGTAATTTTATTTGCTCCGACAAAAGCCATCAAATTACCGCAAACTTCTCTAGGGCTTTTCTACGGAAGGCATCATTCTCTAATCTCAAAAGTGGAGCCGCGCTGCATTCGTGCGTGCGTGCTCACAATTTTTTTCTTTCGTTTCATGAGTAAGAGTGAAGAGAGAAGGGTTACATGTGGCCATATTTTTTTGTTTCATAAAAACATGTAAATGCTCATAATCTTTTAAGGAAAAATTAAGCATATTTATTACTTATAATGAGTGCTCGCTCATCATAAAAACGGTGATTCCTTTTTCTTGTGACAGATCCTCCAATTTTTTAAAAAATATGGTTTTCGTCTTCGACTTCAACGGAATAAAATTGCACATTAATCTAATGAAGCCAGCAGTGGTAAAGCACTTTCGTAGCGTGCATATGGCGAAGAAAACTGAGAGACAGACGTAGAAAGAGAGAACATGTTGGTAACTTTTTGTATCTTATGGGAAAATTAAATACTTCATTCATTTGCTACAATAAACCTTTTTCTTGGGCAAAAACAATTATTTTATTATGCACAGTGCCATAATAAATTTGCTTTCTGAATCTGAATTTATATTTTATTTATTCCCCTCAAATTCGTCTAGGGGTATAAGCACAAGCAGAGAATCAGTTTTTCACGTTGAAATAACAAATTACATCATTGCGGCGTATAACTTGAGTGTGTGTATATGTGAAGACAGATGTATCGTAATAATTTATTAGCTTCTTCCCTCTTCACATTGTACACACAGGTAGGTAGGTACACAGAAAAAGCGCAACAAAATTTTGACTACCACTTCTCATTTTTGTGTTGCCATTGTTGATTTTTTATACATGAGATGATGAATACTTTGAGGTAAGTAATACCTATGTTTGGGCACATGGAGACCGCTTTCCTTTTTCCAACTACGGGTCAACAAGTTATGAATGATAATAAGGAGACGACTGACTAATTAAAGAAGCTTTTGTTCTTCATTCCCAAATGATTATAATGCTAATGATGACTGTGCGATTGTTGCTTCCACGAATAAAGATTCACTATGTTTATCCTCATCGCAGGGTTTTTGATCTTGATGGGGATATTGTGATTAAGAAGAAGAAGAAAATGATGATGAAAAATGTGGGCCGAACCTAGTATTTGGTGGCAGCCTGTGAATGAAATCAGTTCCCTCGTACACGAGTAGTAGTGCATTGGTGAAAGAATAAGGAGCATGGGAAGAGGTGAGGTAGAAAAAAATAGTAAATTAGTTTGCCGAAGAAATATTCATTGATTAATTCTAAACAATGATAGGAAGTAAAAGGCAGAGACAGTACCTAGTACCCACGCACACGCACACATGTGTGTGTAATGTGTACACACATTTTCTTTAAATAGCAAATAATATAAAAGTATGCTGAAAAAGAATTAAAATTTTGACTGATTACATCACTATGTCTACAGCATCTCACTCTTGTTAGGTTACTTAAAGAGGGGCTCATGTCATAGAGGGGATAGTCAAAAGTCAAGTACGACGACAAGAGCTTGAGACGCCTGCCTAACTGCTGTACTTACAATTTCTAATCAAGAAGGTACGTATGTACCTACCTACCTACCCAGTACCTGGCTCTTGGTTGTCGGATGTAGGCTTATTTTTAGATGGAGAGACAAAAAAGAAATTACAACGGAGCTAAAGCTGCGATAGAGTCGACAAAACTCGTGTGTTTACAGTTGGTGCATTGTACTTCCTTTGTGCAGCGTGTGGCAGCGTTATACTTTTTTGTGATATATCTTTCCAAGGAATTTACAATTATAATTTTTTTCATGAATTTCGTACGCCCTCTGTTATCTTCTGTTCAGTAATACCCATGTTATTAGCGGGGAATGAGAGAGATTTTTTTTATATTTAGCAATAACATTGGCTTTTACGATACACTTGAGGAGCAGTATGAAAATTCATGAAGGATTTAAGTGTGTGCCAGTCATTTGACTTTTCCTTGAAGAGGATTTCATTGTTCTCATGTACCCAGTAGTACATCAGTGGTCGTGGTGAATTTTCGAGCTGCGCCAGCCAGAGTAGAGAATGAAACAGACATCCCATTCATGTCCCCTTTTTTGGACATAATTTACACGATTGGGACGCCTCATTTGGCCATATTTGGTTGGATTGAATTATCTCTTCCTTAGGGAAGTTTTTGCTCATTCAAAAAATTGTGATCTCTCCAAAAGATGCTTTTCGTTGTTGAATGACATCATTTGATTGAATCAGACAAAAAGATGCTACCAAACTATTAGTACGAGTGGTGTTGCATTCTCTGTTTTATAATGTATCGAAACCCTCTTTAGAACGAAATGCACAGTAAATATAAAAATGGGATGTTCACAGAACATACGACGACATTCAGGGAGTCTTTGAAGAGGTAATAATGTATGACAGAGCTGGGCTGTTGCGTGACAATCTATATAGCAGGATTTAGAAGTTTGTGAAGATCTTTGAGAAAAACAAAAGTGCAGAGATGAAAATCGTAACAAAATTTACATGAGCCAAAATTTATGTAACGAACAAGTTGTACATTATACTCCACCGTACTGTGTGTGTGTGTGTGTACGAACGAGCACAACGATTGAATCGCACAAGAGCCTTAGACTGTGTGAGACGTGAGAGGTTTTTATCCACTGCGTCAACTAGAAGATAGCATCGCCATATTATGAAAATGGATCGAAGCCGCATTAATCAATTTATAGCCAGTCATTCACTAGATGTGCAGAAGTTGTGATGTGTTGCTGGTTTCTCGATGATGATAATAAAATAACATTTGGAGGATGTTGCAAAGAATAAACTGCGCACATAGGAAAATGCTGACAGCATTGGTGTGTGTGGGCGGTGAGAGGTTGACTTGACATGACATGACTTTTCTTTCTTAATTTTTTTCAAATGTTTATCACAAACAGTCAGTCTGTCATTCAGACCTTAAATTCTGTACAGCTTTTTAGTCGATTGAAAATAATGTGTCCCATAGTCCTCGTCATCCTCTCTGTCCGCCGCAGTCGTAGACATTATATTTATATGCAGAAAATTGTGGCCTTATTATTCTCCATTCTCACTAATAGCGCTCTCTGTTCTTGAAGAAAAGATGAGCTCACACAATGCAAACGTCGCACGTCGAACAGATAAGAGGCGAAAGTCGCCCATGGGCTTCAATGGCCATGCAAATTGGCAAGTCATTATCTTTATCGATAAATCATTTTAAGGGCTGACTGACAAAAACGATACGATATGTAAATGCCACAAAATTGCCGTACGCGCGCAGTGTATGACGAAGCGCTTGCGTTCTCCACGCACACTTACTGTGTTTTTAAATGTCCCAGGAAAAGGAGATCGTCTACTGAGAAGCGCCCTTTGAGCTGATAGCAGGACGCATATTGCAGCATTTTATCTTCATAATAGCAACAGTCTACTAGCAATGTACCTACTCTCAAGGGTACCGCTTTCATTATGTATTAATTTGAAGTGTCAAAACTTGCTATTAATACAAGGACAATATTTTGCTGCATTGACTGATGGGATTAATATATTGGTAGGCACAGCAGCGCACAGTAGTGCTTCAAAGGTTATAAATACCATGCAAGTTCTAATAAAGTTTCTGCTCCTTCAGTTATTTGTTATACGACTAAACTCTCTTACAACTGAGACATATGTAATGAAAAAATCACATTACAATAAGGCCATGTCATCAGTCATGATCTTGAAACGACATTTATTATTGGAAACCTGACAGCTGCAATATAATCACAATATTTTATAATTTGTCACTATTTATAATGATGAACATCGGTTTAGTTTAGAACATCAATCGCAACAATTTAATGTATTTAATTTTTCTACATGTGGCATATCTCTGCTACAAAACATTACGTCCAAGTCATAAGAAGATGCGCAAAACATAATGACGTGATAAAATTTGCGACGAATAAAGCCAAAAAGAATTGGTAAATTGGTAAATGTAAGTAATAAATAAGAGAAAAAATACGCTGAAGCACACAACACAGCCTTTTAACGCTATAAAAAGATGACGGCCAGAAAGGCCAAGAAATCAATGGAAAAATGATGTTTTCAGCAAACAATTCCAGAATTCCCAAATTTGGCAGAACTCCTGTGCTAACTGCTCATCAATTGACATTTGACAGAACTGAATCAACAAGAGAAACTATTACGCTGTGGCAAGACTCCGTGATGGTGATGATGATTGTCAGCGTAGGGAATTTACTGTGTCATTTCACACAGATTTACAGACTGGTTAAAATGAATATGGTGATAGGATGCACATAAAGTGGAAAAATCGCCTCGGTCATATAAAAACGCAGGGTCTGTTTAGGTTGGTTCAGCAATGCGCCAGTTTAACTTGTCACGGGCTACTACACATTTTTATTTCGTATAAACACTACTACTACCCATCTCGCCAAGATCTTTCTGTGGTGTGTAGCATTAGCATTCACCCTTACTAGTTTTCTACCTGAGAAGACAATGTAGGTACATATTTTTACTTGTAACTGTCACGGAATAACAAAGTAAATCTTTCCGGATGCCTCCTTGTTCTGATTCCCATAAACACATTCGCTCTATTGCTTTTGTATGAAAATATCGCGGCTGGAAATCTTCTGCTATTTGTCTAGGTCCTAATGCTACGCTACGCTATCCTACGCTAAAGGAGTTTTTCATGACTTTTATCATCCACGCTGGTTTGTCCATCTGCTCGACAAAAAAACACATTATGTGAAAGGTAAAATGCGCGTTGTATCTTTTTAGGTTCCCCTTCGCCACTTTGCTACAATTTTTGTGCCAGTTTATTTATCTCTCCAGTTTGTGCATTTTGAATGAGTTCACTCAGTCAGAAAACGGCATAAAATGACACAGGATTGTTCGAATGGTCAAACTACTTCTCCATTTCTTGCGGGTTGCCACGAAAGCCAACAACAGCAACGGTTGCGATAGCAATATGTATAGAAAAGAAGCAATACCCGTGTTTCCTTATACTTATACAAGAGCGCATCTCATTGTTAGACAGCTTTACATACCGAAACAAGCAACGCCGTAGTGGAATGATAAATGTAATATTACAATGGGTGACCAACCACAAAATGAAGTTTAAGTGTGGTATTACTATCCCATTCAAAAAATCCTGTTGGCCTTCTAAGGCACGCATTTTTATCTTTTGTTCCCTCGTTTACGAACCAAATAGTAACAACCATGTCTAGTCGATTGACAGCCCATTGCATTTTTCTCTATTTACTACTTGTTGACTTGCTCGGAATATTTACTGGAGATGTGGCTGTAAAACGATTTCAGAGTCAACTCACCATTTTTTATCTTTACATGCTGTTTCCTAGATTCCACATTGACTTTTAAATGCCAGAGATTTTGCCTGTCAAGACATTTTGATAAAGAAAAGTGAACGTACACATTGAAACGTGCTCATGCGTGGGTGGCAGTGATTGCGCTGTATATTAACCATGAAGTTAAAACATTTTTTTTACAGAGGGACAGGTACGCGGAGCATCATCGCCTGCAATGAGGTAAGCATTGGATGGCGTTTTTAGCAGCATCAAAATAATAACCATGGCTCCCCGTCTGAAGAAGATGCTGCCAACAAATTTTTGCTGTTTTCATTACTATTAAACCTGGTGGTGGTTGAGCCGATTAAGACATGTAGCAAGCTGTGTGAATTTTTTTGGCTTTTAATATCACCTTTGAGCAGATGAAGGTAGTCTCAACGCTGCTTCATCGGGCTACCACAAAACACCTGCAAAGATTTGCAGACTCGTAATAGTTGTCATGTTGTTGGTTAAGGTTACAACAACCACCTAGGTACTTTTTGCACTTTTTGGAATGAACAAGTAATCAGGCAACCCTTAACAGAAATAATTTGACATTTGGTGCATATATGGCCACATTTTCTTCTGTTTTTAGAAAGAGGAATCATCTTTAGCCATTTTGCTCTCGTTTCCCCATGTGCTAAATTTTTAAAGCTTTATACGTAGTATACGTCTTAATAAAAAGGTGCTAAAAAGTGGACGACGGTAAAATACGGGAATGGAAATTATACCTTGTAATCAGCTACCTTATCTGTAAATACGACTTTATACACTTGTTGTTACAAAGGTGATGATGCGGTGGGGGCTGTTGTGCAAGTACGAGGAGAGAACCGTCTTTTAGTAATATAAACAAGTCATTATAACCCGCATTTTGTATTACTTCCTTACCTGATTTCATCACGATAATCATCTGAGATAGTAATTGCCATGTGCCTAAAACATTAGAGCGTCCACACATGCGATGACCGTATTAACTCTCAGTTTTTTAGATTATTACGTTTTCTTCCTTACATAGTAATCTCCAATCCCAACTTGAAAATTTCCAATAAAGACTAAGTAGCACATAGCAATAGCAAGAGGAAAAAGTGGAGGAAAGAAGTTGTAGAGAAACACAAAATGATAATGTAACTAGACACATAATAGCGAGTTAGTGCGTTTGAGAGGCACGGAATAGTGTAACTGTGTACCTACTCCTACCTAGTATTATTAATAAAAATCTTGCCTTTTTCTTGCGATAATTTGTTTGAGACTTGTATTTACTTCTTCACTGATCAAACTTCCTTTATGCAGTGACTAGCTGCTGTCTGTCTCGGTCCGGTAATTCGGTCCATTTCCTTATTTCCCTATTATAAAAATAAGCATGGCAAAAGTAAATATTAAAATGCATCAGATGCTTAGTCATTTAGAATAGCAAATGAAAATGAGGAGGGCAAAATATATTGTTTGGGAATAAATTACTGTTTGAATTTATCGTATTTCAATTCAACGCTCCCGCTACTTTTCTACGGTAACTTTATAGCTTATCTTCCTTCCACCTGAATAAGCTTATAGGTGGAGAAGCCGAGAAGCTTTAATAAGTAAATGGTAGAGATGCATCCTCATCATCATTTTTTCATCATTGTAACCTACTCTTTGAACGAAAAAGAGTTATTATTACGATGTTTGACTACCTGCCTGGCTGCTTTTTCGTATTATGATATTCCACTATACAAACTTGTGCGTGCCTCAACAAAGACACAAACACAACACAAGAGCCAAGTTATAGCTATTATGCTCGGTACAAGCGTGCAATGTGATTTGGTGTGTGGGTAAATGCAACACAGTAGAAAATGAGACTAGTAACTACTACTGCTAGTGCCACATTAAAGTTAAAGCAATGCATAATACATATTATGTAAAGAAAGGAGCGAGAGAGAGAGATGTACATGGAAGGAAAGCGAGAGAAAAATTAAAAAATCAACCCTGCTGAATTATGAACTCATAATCGTAACAGTTAATGTTATTTGATGTCATTTTTAATATTCTTGTCTACTTAATGGGATACTAAGGATGACACAAGAAGCGTGTGCTCCCTCTGGCTCCTTCAAACAAAAAATGGTGTTTTTCTTCAAAAGAAGTCATGTGTTCATTTCATCATTACACTTTTTATTATTATTAGTATTTTTATGTTTATTATTACAACTAGATTTTTTGTACAGTGACTTCATATGCAAGAACTGGCCGAGGTATACAATATGAGTACCTGTATACCCACCTAGGTGCCTTCCTCTCTGCTTGATAAAAAAATGCTACGTAGTAGTAATGTATGTACGTACGTACAAATAAAGCCAACTAAAAAGTAAAGGAAAACATGAAGAATGGCAGGTAATAGGGGGCACAGTTTACCTGTCAAAATTATTGTAAATTTTTCAGCGTTGATGCTGCACTGCGCATATATACTAAACTAACTACGCGAGCAATAGAGAATGTGATGTGATGATGATGAGAAGCATTTTACATTTTGGAAGGAAGTCGCTTGCCTTTCAGAAAGGATACTACTATATGGCGTAGACCGGGTTCTCTGCTAGCAGACACTTTATTTCGTACACTGATTACTTGGCTCGTCGACACTGCTGTGTTATTTCAGTGATAATATGGTGTAGTGTGATATTCCTCTACTGATATCCTCGTTTGTCATGCTGTGAAAATGCCATGTGCCTCACTGTGTAATCGACGTGACTACATAATTATAATGACAGAGGAAGGAACAGTTATGACTTTCTTACTACCAATAATGTCACTACTTACTGCATCATAAAAGGTGAGTAGATTCCTTTCTACGTGGATTCGTATTATTCTGCTTCTTTCCAACAAAACGTACAACATCAACACAGCGTAGTCGTTGTGCCCATTTTTAATTATCTGCTTGAGATTTTTTTTTAAACTTCCTTTATGATCTTTACCCTTTTTGTAGTAAGATACGCTGTAGACTTGTCATGGGGAAAGGTGAAAAGCAAGTTACTTTGTGGCGAGGAGGTTGACTTATTCGGAAAAATTGTTAATTGTACATAGCCTCTCGCTAATCTTTACATATTCTCTGGGAGAAACACGACAAATTAAAATTCTCCTGCTAAAAACCTATAAGTAGTGTTGATTTGAATTCAAGTGCAGTGGCAAAAGTTGCTGACAATGGGACTCCTGTGCAAGTAGTTGCAATAATGTGTATAGAGTTTTAAACATGAAGTTGATGACAGTCGATGACAGAACAAACCGTGACACGGACACAATTCTGCTACCAGTTAAAAGTACATTCATCACTTCTGAAATACGTCACGCATTACATAATCTGATACTTGTGTCTCTCTTTCTCCTCCCCTACACAATATTCAACCTTTTCCTCCTTCAAGTAGCCAGTTTCTCCATCTCCCCCATCTGTTTTGTGACAATCGATATTCTATTATTTCTAACGGGGAAAAAGGACGTAGTGACTGTTATGATGAGTTCACATGTCGTCAAAATACAGCAGTGGACATACTAGGAATGACAAATCCAATCCTTATGGGTTCTTGTTGAGATTGACAAGTGACATTGGTTATTTCAACGGACAACAAGACCTAGTGTACACGCAACCGCTGTAAAAGGGTTATTTGCTTGTTTGCTTACTTATACAGCTGGCTGATTCATGATGATGATTATATAAGCAACAGTTCCTCTACAACGATTCGACTAATATGATAAGTATTGATGATGATACCTCTCTGGTTGTAAACCCCTGGCATGCTTGTTTCCCCACAAGTGGTGAAACAATAGATGCTGAGAAAACAGTAGTTTTGTGTACTCAGCCAACCTCTCTTGATATTATACACGTCTTGCGTGTAAAACCTGCTATTACTGACAGACAATAAAGACGATTTCAAAGTATATCAAGAAAAATTTGCGTGACTCACTGGCTTCACTTGACAAGACTCAGTCACGATCACGATGATGATCACAAGAGCCACGCAGTGTCTCTCACTCACTAACAATAAGAATGCAAACGACAATGAATGAATGAGACTTATCAAAATATTGATATTTCACTTGCCACAATGCTTTCGGATGCGCACACACAAACGTAATCAAGTTTCGGTATCAAGTATACCGATCAACAAACCATTTTCGTCTTCTATCTTTCCGTCTTCAATATATCCACGTATTTACTGTAGCAGCAGCAGCAGCAGNTACTGTAGCAGCAACAGCAGCAGGTATTAAATTTGTTTGTTGTATTAGTACAGCTTGTTAGTTAATACCAGAAAGTCATGTAAATATGGATGACGATCAAAATGCTGCTGCTGCTGGTCGCTCTACTTTTTGGTATAGTGATGCGTGACTCAACTTGTAGTTAAATACGCTACATTACACAATAAACGGATTGGAACAACCGCATATTATTTTAACACACTCTCTCAATAAAGATATATACCTACTTATTTACATACACGTCGCTTGTAAAGTTAATATAGAAACAATACCATCTGCGTATGGTCTGACAGACGCGGTTTTATTGACCAGTGAAACGATACACATCTTCTGTAATCGTGGTTTTTAAAAAAAAAAATTCGTTTTCAACCAAGTTTTGATGTAGTTGCTCCTTAGAAGATGATGATGGCAGTAGAAGTGTGTGATGGGAATATAACAATAAAAATAATAGTGTCTTTAAAACGATATTATTGTGGAATCAAAAGTNAAAATGCACCAAATATGTATTCTGGGGTAACTAATGATGCAGAATCCGATTTTCATATTTATTTTTATCGAAAAAAATGGTCACGATTGGTGTATCGATTTAGTATAGGGCTCCTCTATTATTATTCTTATTTTCATTATCATTGTATTATAAAGGGAACTGAGCTCCGCTCAAATGAAAGCGGTTTACAATGTGATCAGATAGGAAACAAATGCTGTTGTAAGAAGACTTGTCCATGGGTCCTTTGTCGGCATCTCGTCTCACTAATCATTTGACATCAGACCCCATACACACGTCAACAACTTAAGTAAGTTTGGAAAGTCCTACGTCGTGGTTGTGGTATAGTACGTATTAGATATGCATAAAATTCCATCAATACGCGCAGGTACTCAACTGTATCGTTGTATCAAAGTAGATATTGTTTTTAAAGCTTGTACACACACACACACATTCTCTCTCTCTCCCCGTACAAACAAGGACTTTTTTTACCGAAGAACCTGGAGAACTGTGATACTCTGATCTGATGCTTTATTGAGTTCAATCTTGATTTTATTGTGACGCCAACAATGTGAAAGGAACAACAATATTTTGAAATATCTTGACATCTGACGCTTTTCTCAATTTATTTACCATATGCCAGATCAAAGTACATTTACGACGTCGTCTCTTTTCACTTCAAATTATGTCGTTGTCGTTTACAAAAACAAAATTTTCTAGTGCTCATATTATGCATAGTTTTCTCGGACTGTTTAACTACATCGTAACAGGTTATGTGTAGGTTGAACTGTTGCAGTTGCAGGCTAACCTTTATATTATCAAGTGTTGTCGGTCGACAAGTTTCAAGTATAACAGATATAACTGCATTGATTTTCATAAGAAACAAATTTACCCAGTTAGGTTTTTATTATTATTATTATATTTTAAGATGGCATGCTGTTTGAACTAAGAAAAACTACGGCTGGGGAACGGCAAAAAGCGCTTCTAGTAGATGGTTGACGGTATTGCAAGAGGGGACAACTCAAAATGAAAAATTGATAATTATGAATGTGTTTTATTATTAAAATGCGAGGCAACCTATCGAATACTTAAGAAAAAGAATGTGAGGCGTTCGTACGTGTTAAACCAGACATAAACCTGAAATCATATTCCTGGTCGATGGTAATAATTCATTAAAACAAGCTGAGCAATATCTTTTTGTAAGGGGACCCGCAAGGAAACTTGTGTAGATTAAATCAGCGGGCATTTCTTGTCTTTTTGCAAACTCATTTAGTCCTCTTCAATCTAAGTGATCCGTCCACAAATCAAAGTTAACTAGAAAAACAACATCGTCCAGAGTTTACCCCAGGAGAAAATATAAGAAACGGGAACGTTTGAACAATTTAACATGTTCACAGCATCACCACAAACGACAACGATATGTGTCCTGAGACCATATTTCAATTTCCTACGTGAGTTTAACTTGTGAAATTCCAGTAAGGTTGTTGTGACTGTATGTATACGTATAAGTATGCATACTTGTTTACATCTCCCATCATCAAAAGTTCCCTGGTGAAGAGTTAGACAAGCCAAAGTTAGTACCACAGACTTCACTTTGAGCTAGCACGTAGGAGCTTAAAACCACATGCGGATGAATGAAATATTTCGATAGTAATAGAAATCAATAGTAGCAACTCCCTGTAATTCCCAAGAAAGTAGGTTCATGCACTCTGTCAATGAGCGTAACATCTAATTTTATATATCGTAAAAATGTGTTCACTCACTTCGTTCGAATTTTTTTTATGTATGTCTGTACTCGTAACAACTGGACAACAGTCACTACTACTGATTCAAGTTCAGTCTTCATGACAAAAATCATAAATACGAGTTGTGATATTGCAACATTTCAAGCAATCTCTGAATGACTAGTAGAGCAACCACGAGTTCGAAATCGTAATACCTCTCACTACACATCACACACATGACAAAACTAATACATATATTTGAGGTCTGACTAAAATCATAAACTTCTTACGCAGCAGGAGAAATGTTTGGCGCCGCGTATTTTGCATACCAACATGTACTGCATATACGGTGTGTATATAACAAGATATCACACTTGGGTTTTTTAAGTCTGGCATTATTGCGTAATGTGTGGCGTAGAGCTTACTCATTTGTCATTTCAGTCTATGCATGGTATGGTACCGTCCGGCCGTTGTCGTAATGAGTATGTTCCACTCTTTAAAAACTACGTTTGGGGTTTGAAAACTTTTTCGGGGGTTCATCCGGATTTGTATTAGGATGCATCATCTCATATTCCCCCTATGACCTGTCCATCGAATTTGGCGAAAACTGGCTTACTGTTATCCTATTGTAGCCGGGTTTTCGAAAGGGATTCATTTGTTGACTTGGACCAATTGCATTTTATGCGAAATGGAGAAATAACTTTTATGTCCACATCAGCAATAAGAGCTTGAAATTTGGTACACATCTTGAATTGCACAAGCACAACTGACCAAACTTCGACCAGAGTCCGGTGGTGGTGTCCAGTGAAGCTCATTGTGCATTTTATGCAAAACTTGTAGCGAAACGGTTGCACTTCTGCGCTACCTCCTTTCTCTACATAAATCTAGTTTTGTAACTGTGATTTGAGGAAGATTTAGCAAGTTCCTAAAATCATTAACATCTTTAGCTTTATTTCACTACGCACATCAACATTACAATGTTTTTTGCACATGGCACGTACGCATTTATATATAGGTACTTTCTTCTTTCTTATTGAACCTACCAAGTAATTAAAAGTTATTTAACCTTTACATTTCTACCAATATCTAAACTAGCCATTTTTCAGTACCACCGACAAAATGTGTAAGCGAAAACGCCAAAAGTTAATCCAGACGTGAGTGTTGTTGTTTCACTTTATTAAATGGTTATTGCATTGTTTACTACAAATTTTATTTAATGCGTTTTCACTGAGGTCATGTTGCTTATCTTATAGCAATTATTTGAACAAAAACAAAAATATGAACAAAGTTAATGGTTTTGCTCTCGCTAAAGTCAAATTCACATTGCGATCTTTCTCAATTTTCTACATTGTAATGCATATCTTCAACATGACATGCAAATAACCACGTAGACTAAACCCATTGAGGCATGCCATTAATGACTAGTTCACGAGCAGCCTGACTCCTATCTCAGAGAGGCTTCGATCCATTCATTTGCGGATGAAATTAATCGATTCCACTAAAATGCATAACAGTTAAAAGCGCTTTACATTCATCATATCATGCCTAACCATCTTGTCGTCACATTTTAACGTCAGCTACTTTCTCGTCATGCCTTAATGATGACGAT
Source organism: Callyntrura sp. NNG-2020 (assembly GCA_027744055.1). Taxonomy (NCBI): domain Eukaryota; kingdom Metazoa; phylum Arthropoda; class Collembola; order Entomobryomorpha; family Paronellidae; genus Callyntrura; species Callyntrura sp. NNG-2020. The sequence goes on from JAHZNE010000742.1 coordinate 107,223, forward strand.
GATTATAAACATTAGGGTATATTTACAAAATGTCTTTTACATACTACCTCACAGAAATAAGAGTCGTCGTGGTTTTCAATGAATATTCATTTTTAAATCAAAAGGCGCATTTTTCCCTCTCTCGTAGATTTACATTATTAACTACGAAGAGCATTTTAATGCTAAAGTAGTTTATGCGATCAGTATGTTTGTCTGTCTGTGTGTCTGTCTGTCTGTCTGTCTGTCTGTCCGTCTGTCCGTCTGTCTGTC
>JAHZNE010000743.1:0-16616 GCA_027744055.1 Callyntrura sp. NNG-2020
ACCGCTGAACAAAATAAGGTTGGCATAAATGATAACCGGAATTAAACGAACCGTTTTAAATAAATTGCAAATTGAATGTTGCAATTAGTAAATAATAGCACGATTAAAATTTAGACTAATATAATGGTATTATTTCGTTGTTTATTTAAATGGGTTTTGTAATTAGTTGCCAATTCGACCGGATACTCTTTATTGGGTGGTAGAACGTGTTGTCAACTGCTAAAGTTCTACAAAAAGTAATAGATAGCCATACTGCGTGAAATAAACTAGTCACCAACTTGACTGCAAAACCGCAAGCAGCAGCGGAACACTTTCAATTTGTTCAGGAAGGAACAGCCCCTGCCACCTCTACCACAGTGAAAACTCGATCACAGGACATATTTACTTGTCCGTATTCTCGGCCATTTTCATTAGTTTTCTTAATGCTGCTGCACTGTCCATGAACACAAAAGTACGGATAGAAACTTTATGTGTTTTTGTCTTTGTGCTCTACAGACACCCAACCCACCAAAAAGTTTCCCTACTCATTTTTATACAAGACAGATCCGATGATACCAGAATGTGCTCTGATTTTTCATATTTTCCCCTCTATTCTCTATCCTGCAAACTACTGTAGTAGATTCATGGCAAACTCATTTCACAACCATTCCTTGATTGAACACGCGAGGTATTACTATTCCTGTCTTGTTCTCATTTATCTTGTTGATTCTTTCATGCAAATGCATGAATATTTATAATCCACCCAAATCACTCAAAGATTGTCGTTCTTCTTGAGAAAGAAAGAGTGATGAATATTAGTTCCTCTCCCCAAACCCCAATGTTTTTTCATGTAAATTAATTTGAAAGAGGGGGAAGTGTAAAAGGTGAGGTGTTTCATTCATTTATCCTCTTTTTGCTCCAACCACCACCACTGCCTTTCACCTTCACCAATTTCCTAGATACTGTAATCATTATCATTATCACGTAACATAACATCCTGTGCTACACGACGACCATGTCTGGTTATTCGATTACAGATAAAATGAAGGAATGGAATGTTCCGTTCAACTAAAGCATACATCATCTATACGTAGACATAATCTTATATGCCTCGAGAGCAAAATACCGTATTTCAGTGGTGGCGGTGACGAAGACGACTTGGTAGTTGGCACCTAGGTCATCATCACTGAGACAGAAACCAACATTTTCCTTGCTTTTTTAGGTCACCCGGGTTTTGCTAACCACTTTACCCTTTTTATAAGTGGCGTATGCTCCCTGAGGAACCTAAAAGAGTATGTAAGTACATACTGTTACTACAGCTGGAAAATAGACAAAGAGTAGTTTCCCACTTGAAAGGAGGAAGTCATATATTATTAGACAGATCGCCTTGCTCCAATCTTGATTTCCCTTCAGGTTTCTCTGTCCGTTTCCACGAGCTTCCCACCGCACACACACACACACGACTGTACACTTACAACAATGCCTCTGTGTCAAGAAAACAGAAAGAAGAATCCAATATGCTTTTCTTATTACTTTCTCCAGCTCCTTTTTGGTTTCACAAACCACGATGAGGAAGGAGCATAGCCTAAGCTTTCGTTTCCACACACACGACGAACACAAACAAAAGTTAAGAATAACTCCATCTTGTACGAGAAGGGACAGAGAACATGTTTATCTCTGGTAGTTTGTGTGTGTGCAATGTATGTAATACTCAAAGAAAACTACTTTGTTGAAATGAAAGCTTCAGGGCATAAGTTTGCTCTTTCATATGTGATTCATTATCTGTTAGCATGCACACGTTAGGTTGCACTCACTGGGAGTATGGAGTATCATATGATAGGTGCATGCCAGCATTTTCTTTCCTCTGTTCTTGTCAAACAAATGAACGTACACTACTGACCTAAAATAAACTTATTCTCTTATGTAGTCTCATAAACATACGTGACTGTGTAGGTGCCAACCGAGACTCTTCATTCTTCAATGTCAAAGAAGAACTTTCCGCAAGTGTGTGAATACAAAACGTTGAAACAAGCATTTGACTGAATATTTAATACTAATCTTTAGCTTATTATTTATTATGTAATTTATAAGGGGTTTATTCATAGGCGAAAACGACCAAACTTACCAGTTGCAACAACAATCTGATACTTATAATATGTTGGAAGTTGTGAGGATGAAAATAATATGTCGACGGAATAGGAAAATTCCAGTCGCACATGGAATTAGCAATATTTTACTGCATTTTCACACGCGTCACAAAATCTTTACTTTGTCCTGTTTTGTTCAGGTCTTTGTATGTAAGTATGTATATAGAAAAATATGCATGGCTAAACNTGTAAGTATGTATATAGAAAAATATGCATGGCTAAACGGAGGTAAGGGGGCATAATCATATCCTGCAAAACATTGAGAACCTTCTCCCTCCTGTTGTTCCTTCTAATGTAAAATGGCCCAAACTTGGGGGGATTTGCGGCTCTCCATCCCCCAGTTCCGGTAACTATGAAAATATGTTATGCCTAGAAGAGTAAATTTTGGCCTATTTTTACATTTGGATATGTATTTATTCAGGTACAAAGGCCTATAAATTGCTTGTGTATTTGAATGGGATGCCACACACACATGTTTACACAAACCGCCAGGAGAAACGAGAAATAACACAAAAACGAGGACGTCTTTTGTGATATCCATCCGTTGAAGACAAAGCCACAAAGAAGCCCTCATGTGTGGTAGTTGGTGGTGACGAGTTGTGCAGATCATTTACCCGCATCTGTTTATTCATAAAAAGGCATTTGTTATTTGTTTCAAAAGCCATTAATCATATTTGCGACAGGCCAATGTACAAGATAAATTGTTTGGTTATAGTATGAACACTATTTTTTTTAAACATTTTTAAATCTTGGTAACAAAATCATATTCCTATTGGTATTATGCTTAGAGAAAATAGTGCCGGGAACGGTTGTATGTTTTCCACCGATCCTCTACCGTAGTAGCCGTGCGAATTCAAAATCAGTACATTTTCCTTTAGGAAACTGATCAAACAATTACCACTTACAAAAGGTAAATTATTACTGAACGCTCCTTAAAATACAGTTGTCAAGAGACAACAGTCCAGGACCGTTGGAATAACTAATCACTCGTCTAAATATGTTATATGTAAGTATGGCCAAAATGTGATTTTTCAGGCACATATACTAGATGCTACTTTTGTATTTCATCCGTCGACAGGCAGTTCTGTTGGAATTTTAAAAAGAAGTAGCCATTCCTTTGAAAAGATATTGTGTTATGAAATACTCTTATACACTCTGTCGTATGCAAAAGTAGCTATAAAACGGCAATAGGGGAAACAAATTGCACGTAGAAGAATGCACGGTCTAAATCATGATTTTGTCATAAGCATACATAATAAGAATATTTTCGTGATGAAAACAAGAATATATTGCTAATTGCCCGTTTTGCTTATCCGTGTTATGATGTTGTGGAAATAGAGCATATTTGAAAAGAGAACTATATTTATTCTGGCTAAAGAAAGAAATTACTCAATTTTAGGTTCATGAAGAATATACTGCTATTATTATCGTGAGATGATGAATATCCCCATATTCGCCAAACAAGCCAAAATATGTCGAAAAAAGAGAAATACAACTCTTGGTAAAGGGTAGTAATGTTTTTGTTTCTTATCATATGACATAGCATAAGATTTATAGCAGCTTGTTTTTTTTTTTCAAAATACAACTCGCATCCCTGGGAATTATCAGCTAGTGGTATCGCGAAAATATACGGATGGTAATGGGGTTGTGGATGCTATTTATAAAATGGTTTGGTACATTATTTCCGCTGGAAGGAACGAAACAATAAAGAACTGCTAGTACTGCCGTATTTGTTGGGCTTTAATACATTAAATAGACACTTTCATTCTTTTTCCTAAGCTTTTTATCATCACAAGAGGATTAGAAAAATATTTGTCTGTGATACCACTGGTGCTAGGGCAATAATCGTAAATCAACGAAATATTTTACTTTAATAATATTGGAACAATCAATATTAAGCATGTACTTGGCAGTTTCATGTAACTCACTTTCAACTTTTTTAACTGGTTCTAAATTAATTGCATTATAATACGATTTATTATTGGAGATATTTTATTCATATGTATTATATGTAGAAGGCGCGAGAAGATAACATGCCCAAAATGGCTGGACTACAATGAATTTTGCCTCTTTAAAACTCTAAACTATTATTAGGATTTTTTTTAAACCGATGGTGTTTAACTATTGAGAAATGACCTGTAATTTATCTGCGCAAAAAGAGCATAAATAGAAATATTTTAAATATTAAAATGTACGAAATCATAGCAAAAAATGCTTTTACAGCATTGCGACTGACTCATGACTAAATGTTTTTCAGAACAATTGGGTCTTACCCAAGTGGCCTTTCATACTTTTTAAGCTCATTATGCTTTTTATGCGAATTATGCTTTTGAAAGGCCTTACTCATGACTAACCAAAAGTGATACAAATTGGGGTACACAGAAGATCTTTCAGACGTCTAAAAATTATCTCACAATCAGTTTTAATTCGAGTTGTAGATACCACACCTGCACCTGTAGGAGAATACATGGTGTGTAGTGTGTATTCGTCATATAGTGAGTCATATTCTGAATCAGAATTTCTGACTCAGTCGACTCGTACGAAGAGGTACTTGTAGGAGGTCCATGATGTGAGTATGATATGAACGATAGGTATACACGCGATACCGCAAGAAAGCCTAAGAGAAAATTCTGACTTCGCATAGTATATTCGTGGAAAACTGAAGGATGAAATTTTCTCCGCATAAAATTCAGACATTCCCAATCTTTCTGGCGGAGCATTGGATGGTCGTATCAAACTAATAAGTTTTCCAGTTCTTCCAACTGGGTGAAAGATCGATCCTATTTGTAATATAACATTATTTCTTTCCATATCGACATGGTGTGTTATGTTGGTGTAGTTGGCGGTAGGTACCTGTCGAAGGAGGAAGCACATATTATTCATGGCATATGGATAAGAGAATTAAGAGCATTATTCCCCGTCGTAAATCTCATGCTTCATTACACTAAAAGCTTGCCACTTGTAACGCCCACTGATGATTATTATTACTCTTCCGTTCCCTGTTCCTTTCTCTCTTGTTATTTAGACAGTTACTCGTCCGGAGGTTTTTTACACTGTAACCTCTCTCTTTCTCCATGATTCTATAAGATGGCCTATCGTGTAACAATACAGGCGTGATAAGTGATAACATTGATAATGTAAGATGGTATACTCAATACCCTGTAAGTGTCTATAGGTTCCTCAGATAAGTGAGCCTACTGTTACCTACCACTACAAACTTCACTCTCACTATGTATACATGCATGCACGATGATTACGCTTTCGGTAGGCAAATCGACACAATGGCATCGAAAGTATTGCGTTGAGATGGGAAAGTTTCTCTTTTTGTTTTCTGGATGGATCATCAGTATTTTTCCAATTATTCACAGCATCTCCAAGCTCCCTCAAAGATCGATGAAAGCATGCCTGCCTCAAAATATTACCCTTATTTAAGAATGCAGCTATTGAATTTGCAAGTATCATTCATGCATATGTACATTTACGTGTTCTCCAGAGAATTAGTCATTAGTACTAGTACTGTTCCATTCATTGGCAATATGTGAAATATGAGTAAATATTTGTAAATAAATATCTGATACATCACGACACTATGCACATGCACTAACGAGTATTAAAGTACTAACGATGTATGGCATGACAATTTTATACAAAATTCAACAGCCAAGATCAGTGCAATATGTCGCGCTGTCATTGTTGAGAATTGTTAAAAATATACAAATTAAGATGAATAAAATTCATATTTCAATCCACTTCGCGATTTTTATTAATAGAACCAGAATAAATATTCAAATGGTGGCAATTACATAAAAAATGAATAACTACGAATATTATGAAGTGATGAAGCTGGCTTTTATTAATAAATTAGTTTTTCGTAAGTTTCTGCTGTTCACATGTCTACTAAAATCGAAATTTTATGTAAGCACTGTTCTTTTATAAGTCCATATTTAAAATGCATGGGCAGTTTTTCGTCGCCATATAGTTTACCAACCTGACTTACTTTAGCTATAGGTTCTAGCGTAAGAAATCTAAAATCAAAATAGGAATTATAAAAATTGAAAAGGTTTCGCTGACGATTTGATATCTGTAAGTGGGGGAGGGGAAAATAAATCATTTTCTTATTTTTAGAAAAGTGTTGTTACGTAGTTACCATCAATCCTGTACCGTTGCTACCATACGGATTCAACTTCAGCATACTTTCTATTAGACAATATGAAAAAAACGGATCAACCAATGAACTATTCAAGTATATAAGCTAAATTAAGAAGGAAAGTTTAGTTATTAAGATTGTCAGAATAAACAATCACGCGAATCATAATTGAAAATTTCTTTTTCCTATCTTTTTATTATTTATTTATGTATGTTTCAAATGCTTTAAACACATTTACTCACGCTAATAGGTGACGGTCGCTATAGACATGTTTGTTTAGACATAAGCATACAATAGGAAAGTCGTATGCTCTCCATTTTCATTACACATCTGCCTAAATTGCAATTAAGAAAGTGAAAGTATACGCAACACATCATGGAGCGTAATATTGTCTTTAATAACAAAGGAAACCGTGAGTTGCAATACCAAACACCGTGGACGCATGAACCAAGAAATTTACGGGAAATAGCAAAACCTGCATGCTTACACTTATCGAGATTAAATCCGTGTCATCAGTGTATATTGCATACATAAAAGAGAAGTATTGTATTTTTGTTGAAACGTCAAATCCTGCTGTGAGTTTGGTTTATCAGAGATAAAGTTAACGACACCTAGATACGTGATATATGATACATAATGATAATGGACCATAATCAGTAAATTTTTTGGAGTGTCCCCGCGATGCTGTGCGATGAATCCCATGTTACATTTACATGTTTTCAAATTTAATCACTAATTAACAACATGCTATTTCATTTTAAATAGGTGAAATCTATTTTACCTGTAGACATCAGTGCATTACAATTTACGAGTTAATAATATACTCGTATAACATAAAAAAATTAAAAAAGAACAAAGCAACTTAATATTACAGCACTGTAAACCGTCGATGTCAGTAACAAGATTTAAAATATTAAACGTCATCTATTTTTTAAAAATTATTATACTAACCCCTTAATTTTTAAGGCAATATATTTTTTGTTTTTCCATGCGTCGGGGAAATGCCTTTTATTCTATTGAAGTAATCTATCTTTCGATGATACCCTGTTAATTCTGATAAATCTAAGTATTTACAGTGCAGTTCTTCTGCTGATTTATGCTCACTTTCATCGGCTTCGATGACATCATTTTTATCGGAATCCTGACAAGCATTTGGGCCAATTACACTCACTGTCGTCGGATTTGTGATTGCACCTGCTTCATCGTTTTGTTGGACAATCCTGTCTTTACAAGAAGCGAATTCATAAACAGGGATTGTCCCGATTAGCACCGGAGAAACATCTCCTATTTTCTCAAATTCCGGCGATTCTTCCTCCGATTCCGAGCCTCCTTCCATTAGTTCAAAATCATCTTCAATATCATCCTCTTTACCTTCAATATCATCAACTCTCCGTTCAATATCATTGTCATTTCCTTTACCTTTCATAATAATATCAACAACAGGATATTGTTTGCGATGTCCGTCCACCAACTCATTGTTGCTACTTTCACTATCCGTTACCGTATGCTGGTACTCATCCGCCGTCTCTAGAAGAACATGAGAACAACCAAGCGATTTCCCTTCAAGGTCGTTCGATAAATCAACTAAAGTAATTACACTCGTAGATTCCATAACAATATTGGAAGATTCATTATGCTCTGCAACACTAAAAAATTCCTTTTGTCCTTCAGCATAAAACGAAACATCATTGGGTTTTACAACAGCATTCGAATTCTCTTTGAGGGAACTGGTATTAGTGTCTTTCTCTGTCTGTGTTTGGTTTTCTAATATCATAGATGATTTCTCAAGTTCTCTGTTTACTTCACCTTTTAGTTCTTTCATTAAAACATCGTGTATTTGTAAATCTACATCATTATTGCGTCCTAATTCCGTAGAATAATGATTCTGATTGTTTGATGTAGAAGTATACTGTTTTTCCACAATGTTAGAATCCATAATTATTTTCATTGGTGGTAAATATGATGACAAATTCCTGGAATCTATAAAAAATTTCGCTAACTCAACAAATAATTGTATACAATTGTAATGCCAAAAAGTAGAAAAAATATCTGTTTTGTTTTACCCAGCTTATTCTCTACAGTTATGTCTAAATTTTTAGGACTGGATGAACAAACACTTTCGAAATGAGAGTCTTGGTTGGTATTAGAAGCACAATTTTTGCTTTCATCAGTGTTCAAGACTCTAAGAATTTCAGTATGTACCATGGGTTGTATAATACTGGATATTTTTGGCAAAAGAATTTGATTGACCAATGATTCCACACCGTTTTGATAGTTTCTTGATCTGTAAAAGTTCAACAAAGAACATGAAAAACTATCATAAAAATGATCCAATTAAATTATAAATTCATAATATATTTTGGCAATCATGTACAATTCAAAAGACTTTTTTAGATTCTCCCTCATTTTCGCTTTATCCATGTTCGGATGGTACTGTGCAGTTTGGAGAAACTTGCTAGTTATATCAGCTACTTTTCCCACGGCATTGCTGAAAGCCGGCTGCAGTGGATTAGATTGTGAATCCAAACAAAAATGTACACAGTAAATACAAGATAATGAAGAAAATTTCAATATTAATGTCCGAACTTTACGTTACCTTTGTATCTATATCAAGCATGCATTCACGTCGTATTCTATCATAATCGCCCCTGGTCTTAAAATTTGAGATGCACTTGTTAATTGTCTCTTGCTCTATTTGATTTAGCTGTATTGAAGAGTCTGGTTGTTCCAATGTAGCTGTTTCGAGTTTTGCAAACGGCAATTGATAACTAGCATGCCCAATAGTATCTGGAAGGGGTATACCGGTTATAGTGGTGGTACTTGTAAGGTGATGATGCACTTTGCTGCCATGATGTATTGACCGTTGTTGTTTCTCTTTGGAAACTTTTTGGAAATCTGTGTTCCTTTGAGGCGAACGTGGAACGATATCTGGTGGTTTTTTCTGTGGTTTATACAGATTCATATTATTTTCAAATTAAAGATATAGCTATATAATAACATATGCTTGTCCGTCGAGTACCTGTAAAACCTTACCTCGTGTGATAATTCTGGTTTCTTGTCATCTTCACGTTCTCGATCCCTCCTAATTAATACTACTTCTTTGTCTCGATAACTCCGATAACGATAATTCTTGCTTCCATAACTTTCATAACTTCTTTTTCGAAATGAATTGTATCCAGGATCCCTGCTCCATCGTCGTTCATATTCCCTCCTACCATCATGAGTGCTTCTTTCTTTATCTCTCCCACCTCTATGTCTGGAATAATACGACATTGGAAGTGTGACCAGCCGCAGTTGTGAACCGTTTTAATTTTTAATTCACCTGCGTTACTTTAATAATACTAGATTAGACGTGAACCATCTCTATTTTACTGCATCTCATCTAGGAAGTTCATTAAAAATAAATATAAATATTAATTCTGAATCATACAATAAATTCTATAATTGGTGCTTTTATCTACTAACTTTTGTTAATTAGCACTACACACTACTGAAATAATAACAATACACAATGATAAATAGTTTAATTTTAATTGAATTGTACTGAACTGAAACGAACGTAATTATATCCATTTAAGGCGTAAATGGAGAAGCCAACTAAATTTAAACTTTCAATTATACGCTCACAATAAATAAGTAAACAAAGCAAAACTAGTTAAACAACACAATTGACAATAAAATTAAAGTTAATGTCCTTGTTTTGTAATTTGTGATGTCTAAATACATTATCCTATTGTTCAGTGTCATTTAAGGATATAAGTATAATAATTAATACACCTTACTTACCTTACCGTTTTTTGCATATGCATACATGCATATATGTTGCATTGAATTAAATTAAATGTAGATACATTGCTCAATCAGAATATGCTGACAGTGTCAGAGTGTCACAGTCAGTCATACATTGACAGTTTTTTTATGGAACTTGAAATAACAAAAATCTGTAGTAAATTATTAATGAGTGAATACCTACATAAATGATATAATTGCATTCTTATTTTCTTACCTATTTGCATTCATTTCATCTAAACATTTCATTCCATAACAATTCTGACTTGCACTAAGTAGATTTTGGTTTATCCACTTCCGTCAACAACTGCAATGCAATATTAATCAAATATAATATATAAACATACACAATTTATAAACATACTAAAACTAAAACAAAAAACAACTGACTATGAGTATATGATAATATTTACATTTCACTACTAACCGTTCTTTACTATTGTCAATTGTGTACAACAGCCGGACACCGACGTCTGCTTCTTCCTCTTTTTTGATACTTTGAAGACATGATTAAGATTGTATATAATATATAACGTTTGTATTGACTTATGAAAATTGTGCCGTGCCGGATTAGATCCCCATAAAGTACCAAACTTCAAAACTATTTGATCAGATAGCGGAACCACGGCATAGCACTAGCACACAAATTTTATCCATTGTCCATTTTATTTGCAATTATGCATTTCCTACCTAAGGTAGGAGACACAGGTTGGCTATATTAGTGGTGTAGCAACTAGCAACAAAATTTCAATTTTTCCACTCAACAATCTCACGATCTTGTTACTGTAATCCATAATTTGCTGGACAGTGCGATGGATGGTATATAGGTTTATTTAAAAAATCAATTATTAGCATAGTATCACGAATTTAGGAAGGAACGACTGACTGAAACTATTTTTCGTACTTTTACTATTGACAGCTAACTACATAGGGTGTCTCGTGTCTCATTTTCATTTTATATTAGTATGACAACGACATGTTCATTCTTTACGCATGGATAAATGCATCTCGTAGTGGTATGCTGTTTTGAATAAAATTAAAATGAGATAAATAGTATCATACATTTTACATGAATTGTGCATGATTTTTTGCTTTTGGGTTTTTGTCATTTCCCCTTTACGAGTACGTTCTATATCACAATCACAACATGATAACTTGCTTATATATGTAGACCTTATACTTAATCAAACCCCACTTTTGAAGAGCTGTTCGGCCAGCATGCACCGATGATGTCGCCGTTTTTGAACGGAAATCCTCTGAAGTCTTGTCTTCAGCAAAGATAACTTTGATGCGAATAACATAACAAGCTTTTTCCTCTGTTGAATTCAAAGTTATAAAGTATGACATACATAAATCGTAGTGAATGATTCCTTAACTATTTTTTACATGGGAATAATCATGGAATAAAGCTTCTTTACTCCATCCATCCAAGACTCCCTCCCTCCCACACAAGGGGGGAGTTTACCATGATTTCGTAAAGAAATAATTGATTTTATCCATTAATTTTTGTGCAAAAATGCTGAACTCACGGATATTCGTATTTAAACTATTATAGGCGGAAAATTGGAAGTTTCTACTTTGGCCTTTCGGACATTGTGAACTATGTGCGTGAATTTTATTAACCATTCTATAAACATGAACTCTTTTATTTGCAGGAATTATGCTGAAGGACAACGCAGAACAAGTGATACTAGATCCTGTTTTGATAGCAAAGCATTATTTGAAGTCTTGGTTTGCTCTGGACCTGATATCATCTATTCCTTTGGACTATATTGTTCTTATTGTGTGTTACCTTGAGTATTGCGTAAGTACCTTCTTTCCATTTTCAACTTTTTAATTCATTAAGAAAAGTATTGGAATATACATGAAAAAAAAATTTCATATTAACATTCAGTTCATTAAGAAATACGAATTACAACTGGATTAATTCTTCCTTAAAATATTGCAGGCAAATATTAAGAATTTTTTTTAGACTCGAAATAGAAATTTAGCAATTTTTATTTTATTTTTAAAAAATTATTCTAAAATCAAATTCTACTTTTTATAAGGCTTCATCACTGCAATAAGCAAAACCTTTATCAACAAAGAGATATACCTGAAATTATTTACCTGATTAAGGATCCATCATAAATTCATTAACCATGGTGGTATGGTACATTTTGCACAATAAGGCTTCATCACTGCAATAAGCAAAACCTTTATCAACAAAGAGATATACCTGAAATTATTTACCTGATTAAGGATCCATCATAAATTCATTAACCATGGTTGTATGGTACATTTTGCACATATATGTGTAAAACTACATGGGATAGTCCTATTGAGCATAAATACTCTCTATTCATACATCATTTCCACAAATTTAAATTAAATGCATATCAAACAAATCTATATATATGAAATTTCTCACTGCGAACGTCCCGACAAAAAATTCAATTATTTTTTTAAAATTTAACGTCGATTAGTGTCGTCTTGGTCACTGGAGGAAAGAATTTGAAGAAACTGGTCTTGTTCTGGTTTATAGAAACTGGGGTGGTTTCAGATACTAAGCTTTATTTTATTATGTGTACCTTATGAGTTACAAAATGACGAGAAATCATGGAAACAAGACAATGTTTCTATGTATACAATTTTAAGTATAATCAGCATGTGCACTGACATTATCCAAATGCTTTAGTAAATTGGTAATTAATAAGACAATTTTCCACAAAACTAGCAACTATTGTAAAATCGAAATTGATAGGATAACGAATGCCAATTGTTTGAAAAAAATGAGGTTTAAGCTTAACTATAGACAACGACAGGAGCTGCTGCAGGAAGTAAAAATTAACATGAGCGTAAATGAGAAAATGTAAGATACTTGACGTGACAATAAAAGAACGATTTAAAGTTACTGGAGAACCAGTAAAAGTTTAAAGAAAATATTTTCACAGCATGTAGTCTCATGAAGCATAGCGATTTATATTATAGTACCAACAGTCATTGGAAGATAGGACCGTATAAGTTACGTTGTTTGTGAATTGCCTTGACATTTCAACGTTGTTGTCGTCTTTCATGTTTCTAGAAGTTTAAAGAAAGCAATATCCTATGACAACAAAAACATTTCTAAAGTTGAAATTCATGTCAGACACAAAAAAGAAAATTTTAGCTGAGGCGGAAATGACGTATCACTGATATAGTTAAAGTGTATGCTGGTGTACGATGTGTTAGTGCTATACTATTTGTGATATGATTGTTTTGTTACCATAATACATACTATCCAAGGTCTTTCCAACCTATGGAAACAATAATGAAATGAACCAGTTTTAGGTCTGTCAGTACTTCCTTCAGGGGTTCAAAAATTTCAGAGATAATTTCTTACTTTCCGACGTGAAGGTGAATGTTGAACTCCTTGGGATATTTTTTGTTTCTCGAGAACTATGATTCGATTTCTTTCGATTAAGCTCATTTTTCACACAGAGACAACTTGCGTTTGGATTAACTTAATTTTTACCCATTTGGTAAATATTTTAGCATATAAACAGCTCCAACATCACCAGTGTGTTTTTGTAGCTTGAAATGCCAAATGAAATTATGAGCTCAAGAGTTCCCTATCGTTTCCCGTTGTAAAGTAACCATTTATCTCCAAACTTTTTGAGCACCTAAAGTACTGATCTAATAGAGGTTCAATTCAATAATGTAATTTTGTGTTAGAAAGAACTCGCCAGCGGACAACCACGTAGTATATCGGTGTAGAATAATCAAAAGATTTCAAGGTATGTTGTGACTTTGTGACATCACGATCCTGGCAGAAATAGTAAAAGATGCATAAGTAAGTTGTTATAGAATATTACTTTTTGAGTCTACAGGGGACGGTCCGGGTTTATAGAAAGAATGCCAAATTTCAATTTGGAAAAAATAATTGATTTCATCGATGCATTTTTTAGCAAAAATACTGAACTTGCCGATATTCGTGTCTAAATAATTAATGGCAGAAAATTAAAAGTTGCTTCCCTTTGATACATGCGCACGTTATGCGTGAATTTGAACTAAATATACATGAACTATTAATGATTTCATTACTTGAGTTACTTGAAGAAGTGGATAACCAAAACCAAACAAGGCTAATGAAAACTTGAATTATGGCCGAGACCTTATTCCATAGTCATTTGATTGAAATAAAGACGAGGTTTGTCAACCCATAACAGATAACAGAATATAAATAGCTTTTACAAGTTACAAGGCTAAAAGTCTGACACTCCTCATCTGAATATTAAATGCCAAAAGAAGGTGCGTTCTGTGAAGATAGGTTGCATTGAAACAACAGTTGACACGGTAAAATATATATATCCTCTTTCGGCAACAACGGCCACACAAGTGAGTTAACTGACATTGAGTTGTGCGTTCATGTAACATTCTGTGAATAAAATAGCTACATTCATTCCCAGCCCTTTCCGCCTTTACACATTATGTTCTTTGTGTCAAATTGATTTGTTTCCTAATTTACAGGATTTCAGTGACAATGTCCATAGCTTCCAGTTTATCCACGCGGGCCGAGCCCTGAAAATACTGCGAATGGTGAAACTGCTCAGTTTAGTGCGGCTCCTCAGGCTGTCGCGACTCGTCAGATACGTGTCCCAATGGGAAGAAGTCTATGTAAGTCCCGTCACTTAACTACTTCATTTTCCAACACACTTTATTCTCTTCATACACTTTTCTCTCTCTCACTATCTCTCTCTTTCTCTTGCTCTTTACAAGATTATTCTTTTCTAGTACTACTATTTTCTTTCTTCTGTTCACACCTCTATTCTGTCTCTAGTTTTATTCTTTTAACTTTTTGTTGTCGCTCGCGTTTTCTTATTTACTCGGAGAATTGTGCTCTCTCTCTCTCTCTCTCTCTCTCTCTCTTTCTCACTCTCAGTTCACAGCTTTCTCTTTTCCTGTTATATTTTTCTTTCACAACTACTCACTTCACTTTCTCTTTACACTCTTTTATTATTTATGTTGACAATTTTCCGCGCAATTTTCTACTTGAACCTTTATGTAAATATTTCATTACTTTTATATACTGTTTTACTCAACAACTTCTTCAGCAAAATCTAGCAGCACAGAAAAGGCAGAAATGATCGCTAAAAATAAACATGTTCTTTATTTTCTTTTTTCTCTCTTTATTTTTGTTTTGTTTCCTTTCTTTTACTTTTGAGGTTTTTCTTTCTGTGTACATACAAGTATCTCTATATTTTTATGTAGATTTTTCAAACTTTGTTTGTTGTAAATCTTTGAATATATTTAATATGTGTATTCAAGTATACTTTATTATTTTTACTCTGTGTATTTATATAGAGGTTGAAGTAAAATAATGTATACCGTATTTTATCATTATAATATACGATGTAAATGAAATAGTGACAGAACTACCTAGCGGAAGTCGAATACTATATTTTATGTGTAATATCCTCACTTCATAATAATTAGAGTATATAACTCCTTTTACTACTTCGTACGTATCTTCTATTGTAGCCTGGAAATTTCATGACGACTTTATATAGATATAATATAAATAGATGCACGCACATTTTTCTTCCATAATTCAGTATTTCATGAGAAAACCCGATTCGGCCCAAAAATTAGTTATGTCGCTGCATAATAAGTTGTATCGCTCGTGTTTAATTACATATTTACAATATTGTCGCATTGAGCAGTTTATTATTATTTTTGTATTTGAAGAGACCCAGTTTGCTGTGTGTCTTTTCACTGTCAATTCCCTAAGAATTTATTTATCTGCTACTTTAATATTTTTGGTGTTACTTTGTTTGTTAAAATCAGAGCTTTGTATTTACTGTTTAAGTTTCCGCTTGTCAATTGGGTTTTATTTGGGTAACATTTATGTTCCAGTTGCATATTCAACATTTTGTTGGAAGCATGTGCAAAAGTATCACAAGGATAACGTTTGAGGTATTTCGTGTACTCATCATAATGTACATATTATAGGTTTAGGTAGGTTTATTAGATCGAAAGTATGTAGTGTGCACATTTAAAGGTTTAGCAACCCCAACTTTGATCTTGTATTTTTATCTCTGTAGGACAATATTTAAGGTCACGGGTAGAACAAGGCACAGTTTCCATACTTAACACGTTACGTAGTGCGGAACAATTATTTAAGGAGAACGGTTAACTAGAATGATGGCAAAGATTGAACGAAATGGTGAACATAATTTCAACGAAAATACATACACATGTCACTGAAGAGCATGGATAGTTGAGTATTGTGTTTTAATTAAATGGGTACATGAATTAGTATCGGGTCTAAAACGAAAGCACATTATTCTATAAAGAAAAACTAACCAAATAGTTTTCTAGTATTCATTTTAAATGTATTTTGCATGCGCTTCGTACAGTAAAGTTTTTGTCTCTGTGCATGATCAACAAAAATTGTGACAAATTTATAATGTATGACAAACTATATTTTTGTAATTATTAGCCAGATTGTTGCATACAAATTGATCACATTTACATCACATCGGAATATGATGGAAATTGCTTTCAATGTGTCATACGTGTCCAAACTAGCATTA